>ML804935.1:91829-111639 GCA_009831015.1 Picea engelmannii | reverse complement strand
TTTTTTTTTTTTTCTAATTTTGTAGATTAAGTGTGTTAATTCGTTTTTTTTTAATATATATTCTTAATTGTTCTTTGTGTTTTTTAAACTTTTTAAAAGTTTTTAGGCCATAAATTTGGTTTTTTACCCTTTTTTTTTCTAGATTTAGATTAGTTTATATATTTGTTTTGTTTTGTTTTGTTTTTTCCCTCTTTGGTTTTTTAAGTTTCTCTTTGATATTTTTTATTATCTAATTTTTTTTTTTGTTCTTTTTGTTTTTTTGTTTTTTTTAATTTCAGTTCTTTTATTTTTCTTAGTTTTGTTAGTTTTTAATTTATATAAAAAAATGAATTATATTTTTTTTGTTAAATATTAAAAAATAGTGTTATTTAACTACAATTTTTTTCCATGTATTGAAGTAAAGGTAAATAATGTGTTAAGAATGGTGTTTTCCACTATATTTTAAAAGTATGGAACAATAAATTAATTAAGAAGACACAATTATATGAAAAATGGTAACTTCAAAAAAGTAAATGGTGAAAAATATTTTTAAGATTGAAAGAAGCTTGAAAAAATGACTAAAAACACCATTGAATAAAAAAAATAAAAAATGAAAATAGATGAAAAATAAGCATTTAAAAAAAAAGTGTAAACCTTGTGGATTGAAAAATTTAAATATGGAAAAACCACCTAAAAAGGGAGAGGGGGTGCTACCGGTAGAACCATTTTTAAAAACGGGGTAAAAAGTTGGACCCCCCAAAAATCGAGAACTCTGTAGAGTTCTCATTAAGTTGGTAACTATGTTTTCACCCTATCTTGGGTATTTGGCTGATTTAAGTGAGGCGCACTTGTTGAAGGAAGACGTTTTTGGCATTCTATGGTGTTTCTCTTGAAGGAAGGTGTTACAACTAGGGTTTGCATGGTTATTTCTTGATGAATTGTAAGTATTTTTCTGCAAAAATTCTTAAATGAATGGTTGTAGTCCTATTTTCTTGCATATATTTATAATTTGCTTAATCAAAACCCTAGGTGACAAGCACACAAGTAGATCCTTGTCTCATGTCCCTTGATAGAGAAGCTTTCAACCATTGAAGAAGAAGAAGAGAGCCTAGCCATAGCTACACTCCTTTTTCTTCCTCTCCTTTGCTAGCCGTACCATTTTGAATTCAAGAGGAAGAAGACTTCCCAGGCCTAGGTTATCTACACTTAGGGTCGTTTTCCTTTTAGGGTTTGATGAAAGAGCCTTTTTGTAGCAACACTCTCCCTCATTAAGCCTTCTTGTCTTGATTTTGTGCTTCATCTAATCTAGCCATTTTGCCAAATTGACTTAAGGAAGGAGGAGAGAGCACGAGGCCTTGCTATAGCAACACCAGAGTGAGCCTCTCTCCCCTAGGGTTTTGATTCTGAGGCCCTGCCATAGCAGCACTTCAGAACTCTTCCCTCTAGTCCTTAGCCTTCCTCCTTCAACCCTTGTGTCCTTCATTTTTGACTCCACTTTACCCTAAGGCACTAATCTAAAGTCCTCCAACGTTGAAGTGAAGCTAATCAAACCACTCTCTAAATTATTTGAAATTCAAACCCTAACCTACTAACCCTAAGTTGTTGACGTCATCATTGGATATTTCATCTTTAATGCATCAATGGTGGTTTAAAGCATTTATTAAATGAAGTGTTGATTGGTTACATTGAATGCCACATCGTTCCAATATTTATTCGTGAAGTGTCATATTCTTTTCATTTGCTATTGATAAACATTGACTTCGTCAACATTTATTTTTAATTGCTTATACATATCAAATAGTCTTATGAAGTAATAACCCATTGAAATATAGCTTGCATATATCTGTTTTCTCTTGTCTTGTTCCAAGCAGGTGTTCTTCATTGGGGATTTACTTTATTATTGGTTGTTTAGCCGGGACTTTCTGTTTGGGTGGTGACTTGTGAAGGGGGGGAAACCTTATCTTGGTCTTATTAGCCTTTTGCCTATTCAAAACCACAGGTCATTGAGGATGTCTTCCCTAGGCCTAATCTCCCTAAAGAGAAAGAACTTCCCCATCGTGGTGACATTGGGTGGGATAGGTTTTTGTTACGCCAGTTTCGCCTTCAATCTTATATCTTTTTTCTCAGCTACAAATTGTGATAACACATCCTATGTGAATGGCATGGAGGGTCAATGTTGGCCGAACCAAAACTTTTATAGAAAAAATCTATGGCCAACTATGAAAACAAACATGCACTAATAAAATCTAGGAATTAGACCAAGCACACAATACCTTCTTATTTCGAAGTCACTAGTTGGTGATGAACTCCAACGTCTTGAAGTCAAGACAAGAAGGGGCTAGGACAAAGTGGGTTGAAAAGTTACGTTGAAGACCTGCTTAATAGACTTACGCCTTGGTGCAAGCTCCCACACATAATCATGGGTATACGCTCCAAGGAACCCGAGTGAGTCTGGTTGTTGGCACAGGGGCATACCCAGGGTTCAATGCTACAACAACACACCAACAAAAACCTAACTATCGACCCTTTCCGCAACACCTGTGAAACAGATGAAGTCTCACCCAAGGTAGAGGAAAGGGTGGTTGCAGGACTCAAGTGTCTGCAACCTTAGCTGGGACACAGATCTGTGATTATATTACTTAACAGATCACTTAGCATCAACAGTTCATCAATATTCAACCAATAACTATTGTGCAGATAGAACAGAGCATCGCAACATTCACTCATATCTGATGTATTTAAGTAATTTATCAAAACAGGTAGGTCATATCTAACAGATCAAGCATTGAGCACCCTTGTATAGATCAGATCTAACATTCTTACACACCATTAGCACAAAGCATAAGAAAATTTATCTATCTCTATCAAAGCACTTAGCAAAAGAAGTTATAAACACATCAAGACAAACACAATGTTTACGTGGTTCACCCCCACCTTGGGGCTATGTCCACCAACTCTTTTTCTTTATTATCTTCAATCAATCGGTTACAAGAATAGAGCCTCAAAACCCTACTTTGCCTAGGACAGGAGATCTATGCAACTCGCTAGATCCTCCTTCCCCGGTAGATCTAGGTACATAGCCTTCCACAACCTCTTACAATGACTTACACTCAGCTCTGCAAGTCTCACACAGTATGCACAGAGCTTACAATCCTTCAATCACATAGATCTAGAACTTAGCCATTCATCCCTCTCTATATTTCCTAGACATCTATGTATATTACAAAATAGGCCTAAACATGGGTAAACACATGGGTCGACATCCCATGCCCATTACATAATCCTAAAAACCCAAAAAGGACCTAAAAAAGGGTCCGAGATCCGTGATCTCTACTTCATCTTGCGCTCCTCCTTCGACAGGATGTTGAAGTCCTGAAATAGGTCAAACTTGACCAAATCCCTCAAAACTTGGTCAAGTGCCAACATGCCCCCAACACTCACCTGTGATTCGTCCCAAGTCACGTTGATGTAGGAAGTTCTACTTCGAATGCTTCAAGCTTGTCTCAAACTTCTTCGACTTGCCACTGTGATACAATATCTTGTTCAACAAACTCTTGAATGACTACATCATTCACAGGTCCTTCTAGGAACTGTTCTACTATAGTGCTAACCTACTCTAGTTCTGCTCCTTGGCCTTCTAGCTCTGTAAACAACTGATAATCCTTATCTTGCACAGATTGGAGTTTCTAAGTTATTTCCATAACTCTACTCTGGATAGTATGGATTTTCTACTGGATGGTTCACTTCTCTTGAGATCTCTTCATTCTCTCCACAACTGTCAGGGATTTCAGCTGTGTCTATACTGTTTTTGCGTGCTGCTTCACTTCCTGGAGATGTGACTCTAATGCCTCCAATTCTGGGTTCTCAGTAAGTTTCTCATATGTCTGGGCACTTCGATTAGCGAATTTATTGCATTCTAAGGTCAGGGCCTTTAGCCTTTCAACCGTGCTCTTGGAAGTTGTTTCTCTTTGGTACTTTACCTCCTATGGAGTCTCAGGAACAATGCGTAGTTCTATGTCTGCGATGTGTTGCTGCAGATGCTATATCACTTCTTCAATTTGTCCTAATTGATTTGTGATTTGATCCTCTGCCTTTACTTCTACGATAGTCATAGAGCAAAGTGATCTTTTGACTGCTTCCTTTACTTCGAGTTGCTCAGCGAGCAACTGGTCCTTTCCTTGCTACAGTTGTTCCTTTTCTTCATCGAACTTTTCTTGGAGAGCACTCTTTTCATGTTCGGAAGCTCGACGTTGTTCTACAAGTACTTCCTATACTTGTAACAAATCTTGGGTGGCTTGCATTGTTTCCTGTTGTGCTCGTTGAAGGTGAGCTTCGACTATATCAGCAAGCCGGTGGAGTTGGGTTGGCTCATCTTTTGGTTCTGGTGTTCCCAATGACAGAGGCACAGTGGGGAATGTCCGGCTGGACTGTAGTGCCTGTTGCACTCCTTGGAGCTCGACCTCAATTATATTGTACATCTCCTCCTGCTTATATTCTTGCTTCTCTACTATCTTGAGCGAAGCATCATTCAGGGCTACTATGATGAAATTGAAATCATCAGAGGTGAGGGCGGTTTGCATCTTAGTTATAGGGTCTTTTGATCTCTTCCAGGAGGAATTTTTCGGGGGGTAAACCTTCCTTTTCTTCGAGGGGTCCTCATCTCTAGGCAATGTTACTTCGCCTCATCTTTGTTAAGATTTTGTGCCATCTATCTCTTCACCATCACCTCCTTGCACTGGTGACATGGAAGCAGTCTTCACCGAGGCACTACTTAAATATTATACTTCATCAGTCTTCTTTGTTTTGCTAGGTCTAGGTGTATCCTGCACAACTTCTGGTTTATTGATGTCGTATATCTCCGTAGGGTCGTCTAGAATGAGGAGGTCAGCGGACCTTTCCTTAGTAATCTCCTCTAAGTCCTCCTCCATCAACTTGTAATAGGATTGAATCTACTGCTTGTGCTCGTAGGCTCGCGCTGTGATATAAATGAAATGTCGATCAATGATGAAATTCATCAAAGGCCTGAATCAGTGTATAGTGTTTGGTGTCATGTGAGGCTCAGACTATATGGCTATCTTCAACTGATTGTAGTATGTATGGAACATAAAATTTGACTACCATTTCTTATTCATGTCACTGGAGTACCACAATGTACTGAACTTCATGGCCAATGATTCAAAAGGCTCGACGTCCAGGAAGGTCGCACCTTTCGACATCTCCTAGGAAATGAAAGAGATCAGGATCAATAGCCAGCTGAAATGAAATTTGTACCCTTAATTCTGGGCTTCTCTGCAGTTGAGTTCTAATTGGTTCATTAGGTACTTCGCCTAATTCATTTGTAGGCCCTTCGTGCACTTCCCTGCGAAGTCGAATACAAAACCAGTGACTTGGGTGGGTCGGTTCTTGCGAACTAACTTTCCTGCAATCATCTTATAGGCAAGGCACACTACGCCATTATGAATAAAGGATACCTTGCAGCCTCACATGCCTTTCTCGACATCGTTGTAGGTTTCCTTGATCCTTTGTGCGAGAGCACGGTCCATGGATTTTCCAGGATAGAAGTCTTGTGGGTCCTTGCATACTCAAAACCATGATCCAATTGATCAAGGTCAGAACAACTGTGATGCGGTGGTTTAGCCACAAATATCTGCCATGGTAACAAGACATCAACAACTTGACACATGCATTCACCTCCTTCTGTCTTCTGAAGTGGGGAATTTCCATGACATTGAGTTGAGTGGATTGTGCGAGGTTATGGGTCCATGCTTGGGGAATTACCTTTGATTTTTTCCCTTTTGTTCTATTCAAATACTTATGTGGGGATAACAGGTTGTAGACTTTGCGATCGTCGAGATTGAAGTCGCTAAAATTCAATGCTACGATCTTATCTTGGTCTGCTCACACTGCGCGTATCCCCTTTGGGAGGTACACAATGACCAAGGCGTACTCGAAATATCTAGGTACGCTCTCGCGGTTTACAACACAACTTAAAGGTGGTATATAGGTGGGTAGGATAGTCGGGATCAGTTTAGCATTTGCTAAGTCATCCATGTTCCTAGTTCGCTTCTCATCGGACGACCAAGATGATCATGCTCCGTGAGCAATGGATGGAGAGGTTGGCAGTCCTCTCGTGGATGATGCGTGTATACCTGTAGACATCGACATGACTCTTTCAATCATGAGGTCAATCAAAACTTCCTCAACAACTCTTTCTGCAGTGCTCAACTCATCCGACATACATGCTTGGGGTTAAAAATCTCATGTTCGAGGGGTAGCCTATACATAGTAACAAGATAGAGAGAAGAAGCACGATGATCACTGTATAAACTCAACTTAGTCTGTGGGCTCAAATTATTAATTGGAAAAAGTGTTCTCGGTGCATGGTAAGGTGGGATAAATAGGTAACTCGACAAGAGGTCGCTTGCAATGGGTATGAGGCCTTCATTAACTTGGTTTTGTCTGTTATGGCGTAGTTCAAATGGTCAGATGGAGAGCTGGCTGGCCATAAATGGCTTTCTATTTGTTCGAAGCATTGATCTAATGGTTATAATGTCCCTAACAGCTATATTTCTTCGTCATGGCGAAGTGCCATGTGTTGTTGTTTTGATATCCTGGCGAAGCTCCCATTTTGCAATTTTTCATTCTGTGAGGTTCCCTCTGGAGCGTTCTGCAACTTATCGATCTTGGCTCTCTTCTTACTTAACTTTCTATCCTTCTTCCCAGTGAGCTTAGTCTCGGTATTCCTTTTTCCATTCTAATTCTTGTCTTCTTTTGACATTGTCACTTCGCGCTAATGAGATTCTTACCTAAGGTTCCAAGATAATACTTTTTCTTTGTCTCGGATAGGTACTTCAATATTCTGTGGATCCTCTAGTGTTCTTGCAACTTCGACATCTCGGTCTCTAGTGTTAAATAGCTTCGATCTGTTCTCTTGTTCTTCAATCAAGTGTGCGATCCTTCTAGTCATGAAATATTTTAATTCTTGCTTCTTATGTTCCAAAAATTCTTCTTCTTACTTTCGTTGGGCTTAATCTCCATTGATCCAAGGTTTCCCTAGTAACATGGTAAATGGGGCATTGTTCTCAGTAAATTTAATAATCTATAAATCTTCTTTTGTCGAAGTTCCATTAATAGTCATATGTATCTGAGCGAGCCTTCCACATAGGTTTATTAGTTTTCCTCTGAATAACCCTATTCCTCCTAATGAAGGGATCATAGAAGGATTCCCTATAGCTTCCCAAGATCTCTCTGTCATGATATTCACCTGCGTTTCCTTATCTATAACACAGTCAATGTCAAAGTCTCCTATTCTTGCTTCAAGGAATTCTTTTTCTTTGAAGATCTCCAATAATCTGACATGTCGGTGGTCATTCATAGTTTCGTTTATTTGTAGCAATACTTTCTTTGATTCTTTTTGTGGTTCTGCTACTTCTGGATCTACCTTAGGGTTTTCTTTATTTAGATTCATTTCTTCCAGCTTAGCAATCATTCTAGGGAAATCCAACACTTCATGGTCCATAGCTTTACAACAAAGACAACTAGGTATTTTCCCAGGGCATTCCTTAGTAAGATGTCTCGGTTTTCTACAATTGTAACAAAGGTTTAATCCTCTCTTTCTCTTAAATGATCCCCAACCTTTCCTGTACTGCGTACTAGGATCATGGTAGCTAACCTGCAAAAAATTATTTCTAGGATCTTGCATACACTTATTAGTCCAAAAATTCTTTCTATGCATAGGTATAACATATTTTTCACTATTCATATTAGATCTATTCATTTCAAATATTCTTTCATCTATTAATACCCTAGTTTTCAAGCTAGGATAGAATCTATCAAACATACCTAGATTCATACTTTTGAAACAAAAATTTCCACTAATCTTACTTCTACAAAGGACAAAGCCTTCAAATCTATAACTTTTCACTATTCTTACCTTTATCAGAGCATAGATTTTACATATCTTACCTCTTTTCTTCAGATCAGACTTCTTTTCCTTAGCATAGATCTTGTCAGACTAAGTAGAGTATTGTGCACCACAGAAATATATCTATGCACAGATTTTTCACAATTTTGGGTCGGATTTTTGGACAAAGCTTCTTCTTTCTCAGTTCCCAGCAATCATGATTTCAAGTCCCAGCAACATAACCATTTGTTGGCACAGGGGAAGACCTAAGTTTCAATGCTACAACAACGCACCAACAAAACCCTAACTACTGGCCCTTTCGGCAACACCTAGGAAGTAGATAAAGTCTCACCTGAGGTAGAGGCAGGGGTGGTTGCAGGAATCAAGTGTTTGCAACCTTAGCTGGGACACAAATATGTGATTATATTACTTAACATAGCACTTAGCATCAACAATTCATCAATATTCAACCAATAACTACCGTGCATATATAACAAAGCATCACATCATTCACTCAGATCTGATGTATTTAAGTACTTTATCAAAACAGGCAGGTCATATATAGAAGATCAAGCACTAAGAACCCTCGTATAGATTAGATCTAACATTCTTACACACCATTAGCACAAAGCATAAGAAAATTTATCTATCTGTATCAAAGCACTTAACAAAAGAAGTTATAAACACATCAAGACAAGAAAAAATCAGAACAACATAGTGTTTATGTGGTTCACCCCCACCCTTGGGCTACGTCCACCAACTCTTCTTCTTTATTGTCTTCAATGAATCAGTTACAAGCACAGAGCCTCAAAACCCTACTTCGCCTAGGACATGAGAACTGTGCAGCTCACTAGATCCTCCTTCCTTGGTAGATCTAGGAACACAACCTTCCACAACCTCTTACAATGACTTTCACTCAGCTCTACAAGTCTCACATAGTATACAAAGAGCTTACAATCCTTCAATCACATAGATCTAGCACTTAGCCATTCGTCCCTCTCTATATTTCCTAGAAATCTATATATATTACAAAATAGGCCTAAACATGGGTAAAACCATGGGCCGACATCCCATGCTCATTACATAATCCCAAAAACCCAAAAAGGACCCAAAAAAGGGTCTGAGATATGTGATCTCCACTTCGTCTTGCGCTCCTCCTTCGACAAGTTGTCGAAGTTCCGGAAGAGGTCAAACTTGACCAGATCCCTCAAAACTTGGTCAAGGGCCAACACTGGCCAATGTCAATTACAGGTACTGTGAAGACTTGCCCCTCCACAGTCACCTCGTGTAAGACCCTAAGAAGATAGGCAAATAAGGCTACCAAGAACAACAGTGATGCCTAGGGAAACAATCGATAGTCTGATCCACGTGCAAAGGAAGGGTATCTAGCCCGAAATCAACTTGAGAGGCTTCCACTCATCATTGTGGGTATACCTTCAAGCTACCCCCATAATACGTGCAATCTCTACACTAGGATCAACAAAGCAGGGTGAGTAACTTTGCCAATATCAATGCGACCTCAGATTTGACCCTTGTGTGAGAACGGCTTCCTGGGACAAAATGTTGCAAATGGAATTAAACACTCCTTATCACAAGATTCTATTGTGTTTTCTTTTCTTTGGAGAGTGTGTCTCACAGCCTATTCCAAAGCTCTAGCCTAGCTAACGTTGGTGTAAAAGAGTCCTAGAAAATAAAAGTTACTAATTGATTTTTAGATTTCACAATGTTTTTTAAAGTCTGTTGTTACTCAAGAGGGAGATAGGAATGAAACTAATGTTGTGTAAGACCTTGACCCAATAATATGAAAATAGAAATGAATGATGCAAACTTTCATTCAATGAACTCTATCTACAACAGGGAGAAGGTATATCTAGAATGATGTGAGCTACGAAATATACTTTCTTTTTCTAAAATGGACACAAATGCAAACAACCATAAACAATGCAGTTTCTCAATGTTCTCTTCTTTTGGATGCAATACAATTTCCTTATATATGATTACTTTAAAAGAATAAGTGACTTTAAATTCTTCCTTTCTAAAACCAGATTAGGGGTATGACAAAGAAAGGACAAGTAATCCAAGAAAAATTATACACTCAACAAGCACCCAAATCAAACTTTCAATGAAGATAAAAGTAAAAAATGACAAGAAAGTGTTTCTTCAAATGCAAATGAAAAAATGACTTCCCAATCATCAAGCAATCCAGAACATGTAATCAATACAAAAATTCAAATCCAATCAAAGACTTTTAATCGAACAAGCACTCAAATACAATCTTAGAGATTATAACCTTGTCGATAAAAATCAAAAATAAAAAGTGGAAAAAGATTAAAAAAGAGGTGTTTGGTCTCTGAAACCAATCAACAAGTTAAACAGTCATAAAAAAGTCAAGGACTGGTATTAAAAGTCCCTCCAACGTGATTAAAGCAAAACTGAGCATCAACAGAGGTGAAGACCCAACTCAAACATTTTCACAGGCACCGTCACAGCCTAAGAGCATATCATAGTGCGGAAATCAAGAGTTTCCGTAGGCCAGAAACATATAGGGTGCAAAAAGTTCGCACTGAATAAAATAGCCAGGGTGCATAAATTGAAGGTTTCTGCAGGCTATGTATAGGTTACAGTGCGGAAGTGTCTATAAATTAAGAAATTTTGAGAAGAGGGTAAAGGATCTAAGCGAACTTTCAAATCTAGAGAGTTTGAATGGATCTCCCACAGACTCAGAGACTGATTTCAAGTAAAAAGAATAGGTTAAAAGCAAATGGACAACAAAAAACCACAATCAAGTTCTATCCCAGTGGAGTCACCAATTTTTTTATTGGATAAATTGGTGAATGTAGACTTAAACTAATCTCCCTAGATCCACCTGGATCTAGAACAAAACAAGACAGGACATGAAGCTTTCCCTAAGTTGCTACCATTGAATTTACTACCAAACAAGGAATGGATGACATACCTTTATATATCGATTCCTTGTATCTCTATTGTCCCCTCTTCGCTCTGGTGCTCTTGTGAGATCAAATCTACAATGACACAAACCAACCAAAGTGAAAGCAACAATTATAGATTCAATGGAAACCTAAACATGTGATCAAGGAGTCATGTAATAAAACTCTAATGATTTTGTGGGAAAGAAACATGTCACTGTATCATATTAAGTAAAAGTGGAAGATACAACCAAATTTCCTTGATGTCTCAAGTTCTCTTTCGGTGGTCCTTTGTTCCAACACACACATACATTTGCTCTGAATTTGTATGAAGATGGTCCACAAAATCTTGATGGACAAATAGAGGCCACAAGCATCAATTGTAATAGGATCCTTCACACAGTCTTCAGCCTATTCTTTTAGAAATTCTTTGCTCAATATTGCTTAACCTTTTCCATGAGAAACCCATCATTATATAGGAGAAGGTGAAGTGGTTACAAGGATGAAGATGATCCCACCAAATCAGAGAATCAGTAAGATCAAAACCATACGGACGACACCTCACATTCTAGAAGATTATCCTTATAGAAACTTTGTGAAACTTCTTTCTTTTCTTAGCTTCAAATGCCGCCACACCCTGCCTATATAGCAGCATGCATAAATCCCATGAGCCAGGCATAGAGTAGCCTGTGGAAATCAAGGATTTTCACACTGTGTACCACTGTCAGCCTGTGGCATCATTCTAAAAATATGCCTTGTAGGGGAATAACTTAGTCATTTTCCTCGTGTAAAAGATTGTTTTGAGAGCTTGAACACATGCATGTAGGGTCATCATCAGAGTGACCAAAATAATATGTAACAGTGTAAGAGGCTAACCCGTCGGGATACTGAACGGGTTTGATGGCAGTGGGTAGCGGCCTATGGTATGACTAGTTAAACCCGTCAGAGTACTAAACAGTCTTGCTAGAAATGGGGCATTCTACCTAGTGAGGGTGATAATACAACAAACAATAAATAAAATTCCTAAATCTTAAAACTTGTCCTGATGTACGACACTACTTGTAGGAAAAGTTGAAAAGAAGTATGCATGGTTAAGGAAATGTAAATGAACTCCATCAATCTGCCATTGGGAACTAACTTTAAGAAAATCCTAAGAATCTCTTGCCTACCTCCTCTTAACTATATGTAGGATATTTTGTCCTACAGGTGGGGCCATATTTTAATCGTCTTGTTAGACTAATGTGTGAAATTTATCTCTACAGTTGGAAAACTCTAAATCTTAGGCTATTGGGAGAATTATTGGTTTCCTGAATCTTTGATTGTGAGGTGTCACAATACTTAGGAGTAGGGGAGGGGTTTCCTAAGATGACAAATGATAAACATTGCCATCTGTATTACAAGCCATGATAAGAGGAAGTAGAATCCCTATCAAATTTTTTCCATATTTGTTTTACAATATCCTGGGCTATTATATTAATAGTTGTTTGTATTAGTATGATAAATTTTATACTGCTGACATAACTTTGTGTGTTATAATCCTGTTGTGCATTTTTATTTATGTTTATGCAATGGAAGACTGCTTATACTTAATTGTTCCTTATGACAATTACAGATCAATAACAACTACTAAATGCTCACTTCCATATGCATTACAAGCCTATGAAAGAGGAACAAGTTGTTTGTATTGTTACAGATCGATGACAAGGCAATAAAAAATGGATAATCTTATCCTATCCATCCTCATGTTCACCATGCCTGCTAGAAATTGTCTAAGATAAGCTCTATGGGTGAACATCCATTTACTATGGGATAATTTCCACTTACACAGGAGGACTGGATGGATTGCCATCTGGATGACCGGATTGAGTGCCATATGGAGGATCGAGTGAGGTTTTGTATACAATATAAATGATCATGATCACGTTTAGAAAATGGCAAGTTGGATGTTACATCATATTTGAAATTTTCAGATCTACACTCATGGTTAATAAAAGGAAGAACGATTCAAAGAAGCTAATCAACTTGTTGGTTCTAAAAGAGAAGAGACTATTTTCATCTCAATAGCTTCCTATTTCCCAGTTGCAAAAATTCCTTTTCCACTACAGAGATTGGGACTCGGTTGGAAGCTAGCCACTTTTTGTTCAAGCCTCTTCGTTGCAGTTACCTTTTAGATTGAAGGAACCAACATAGATACTTCATTTTCAGAAACACTATTGTTGCACCTCTTTTGTCACCTAAATGAGAAAAATAATGGTGCTTACAATCCCAGTTGGGTCAGCTAGTCAAGACAACAGTAAAGGAAAGGTTTAGAAAGATAAAGCATAAAAGATAAGCAAAGAATTAAACTAAGAATGATAAAAACAATTAAACTATAGTGCATAAGAACATAAGAACAAGGAACAAACAAGACTCATGCCACCAATGGAAAGGATTGTATTAATGGAAAGAAAAAACCGAAGAGAAAGGGAAACTTTGGGTCCTCTCTTCCTCCAAGGGAGGGCTCTTGGACCCCCAAATATTGAGCTCTTCTTACAAATGAGGAACTAGAATGAAATGGTGAAGAGAATCCAAAGCACATTCATTCTAGAGGTGATATGAATGGATACGTGCAATGGTGTTAGCATACTCTTGATGAGGAAAGAGGATCCTCCAAGAAAATATCAGCAGCATAACAATACAAATGAATTCCTTGAAAATGTAGTGCACCCATGGCTTCCTTTTATAACATAACTTTGAGTCATTATTCAACCAGCGTTCAGTGTGAGCAAGGGGCCATTTAGGGCACCCTTAGATCTTTGACCAGCCACCCAGCTGGATTAAACCGAGATTTGGATGTCAAATCAACTTGGAAGTTGAACCATAAGTCGGTGGGAGGCCGACCAATATCATAAATGCACCATTTTGAGGGATGCATGGTTTTTTGCGTCCACAGTCATGCATCGTGCGCATGTGCACTTTTTCCTGCGTTTCTGAATGGTGAATGTGCACACGCTCCCTGTGTAGTCTTAGCGCATGCTGATTGTATACTTTTGGGCCTTTTGGAAATGCATTTTTGGTCCATGGGTGAACTAATAGTTCTTTGGAGATGCTGGATTCATGTAACCATTTGTGGACGAAATTTCAGTGATAACAACTATCATCAGCTACTTCATGACACATGAGCAGCGCAATGCTTCTCATCATTGTTGATACTCTTGGCAATATTATGTGCCTACTATTTTGCATTCTTCAGTCAGAGTGTCAGATAGGGTGCCAGATGGAGTGCTGGAACAACCTGTAATCTGCAAAAACAATTTTCTAAATGCCAGAAGTAATTCTTAATATAAAACTTAGGTATAGCTACATGGATCCAATAATATTTGATTTAGAAGAAATGCTAAAACTATAAATTTATCTTGTACATCCTTGTATTCTCCGGTTGGCATGACAAATTTCACAAGCTAGGTGGTTTAAAAAAAAAAAAAATTATTTCACCAAAGCTAATCTTTCTAGAATGCCAACTTTGTTTTTCTCCATACTATGTTTTCATCATCATATTCTATTTTATTCTATCATCATCATACTTATATTATATCTACTCTCTAATATGTGGTCTTAGTATGTTCTACAATCCAAGACTATATGACTACATAATTTATGGTTGTTAAACATACAATCTGATCTCAATTTTCTACTGCATTTTCATTTTAGACTTTCATTGTTTATTGAATCTATGACTGAACTTAGGTCTACACAGGGATTATTGTTTAAATACAAAGAAATGTGAACATAATCATTTTTGCAAGAGATCATTATATTTACAAAATATTACCATAACTTAGAGTTCCAATTTAACTTCTCCATATTCTTTCTATCCTTCATCCTTTCATGATTGAGACTGTAACATGATACTTGTTTCTATAAGATAACCAATTGCCACTTTTCTTTATTATATATGGCTCATATAATTTTCTTCATTATGATTTTCTATGGTTATAGTTTCTTCAATCTTAATGTCAAAGTCTTTGACTTGGAAATTGATTGAAGACATTCATACGATATCATTTTAGCTAAACACTAACCAAAAGCATGTCATAAATTTCAGACACTTGCTATCATTATTTTGGCAATAAAATGAGAATCCATTCATTTGGTTCAGAAACTTGGCGCCTGTTAGCACTTGGTAAATTTCCTAGAGGTTGAAAAGAAGAAATCTACAAAGGTAACTTTATCCAACCACTTTTAAAGCTAGGATCTATCCCTTCCAGCTTCAAAGAGGGATCTCTCTATATGATTTAGCTTTGTTTATGAATTTAGATGTTAAGCTAGGTAAAAAGATATGTAGGTTTTGTTGTCAAAGTGTTTTTAAATTGGTTGAGACAGTCTACACATCCATTGGGCTATGGGGTCTGTATTTAAATAAATATGAAATACAACCATAAACGATAAAGAAGACTTTCACAGGGCGAGATAATATACTCACTGGATCCTTTAATAGCTTAAATGATGGACAGAAGAAAAGATGAGAAAGATAAATTCAACTAAGAAGCATTTAAGAATTTCTTAATTGAAAACATCAGAAGATAAACATTCAAAATCTTTAAAGTCGGAAACATGGTATCCAAGATAAATCCTGCAACATACGTTACTCTTAAAGATTAGTTTTAGAAAACAATATGATCACAAAGCAAGAATGACATTCAACTTAGAGAATAAACTTCACCAGTGAATACACGCAAGAATCCTGTAAAAGTGACTCCTTTTCATTAATGGCAGATCTCTTCAAA
The DNA here is from genome assembly GCA_009831015.1 of Picea engelmannii. NCBI lineage: Eukaryota > Viridiplantae > Streptophyta > Pinopsida > Pinales > Pinaceae > Picea > Picea engelmannii. The sequence continues at coordinate 96,064 of ML804935.1, read as the reverse complement.
AATAGTTACAGTTTGATAGCTTCAGAGTGTAAATATCAACAACCCTCAATACTTCGAAAGGTGAAGTATTTATAATTCAAATTACAAACGTTCCTGTCATAACTGATCAGGACGTGCTCATTCTATTTTTAGTCTAACTAATTTAACTAATCAAAACTGCTTGATGACTTGGTGTAACTACTTGCTGAATTCGGGGGTAGGCCGTTTGTGAGGTTTCTGCACAACCTCTTTTGACTGGACAGGTGACTGGACCTGGACAGCTCATCTACTAATCGAGCAGATCGCAGAGTTCCTCCCATCTGATATGACTAGGTACCGTGACTTTGACCAATCTCCTATACACTTCGTCCATTTCCGTATATTTGGCGAATGTGGGCTTAGTGAGGAATATGTATCGAATCTCGTGTTGGATGCTGATGTCCAACTAAAGAACGTCTAGGAATTCTTTTCCAGTGATGCTCCCTTGTATGCCAGCAAACTTGGAACTGTCCTTAGACACTTCAGCCAATCTCTTCTTGTAATTCGGAAGTGTCATCAGTTTATCATTAATAACTCAGACCAGGTAGGCCTTTCTTCTGGAGAGCCTCGATCTTGTTGAAGAATTTCTGTACCCCAAGGTCCATGGACTGAACCTTTTCTTTTAGTTGAAGCATTAATCCCCTTTTGGTCAAAACTCTCTTGACCTCAAGGATGGTCTCTATTCTGTCTTCTATCTTCAGCTCTTCTAGCTCTTCTCTGGTCTTGGAATTGAGGAATTTGATTATATCATTTGCCTGAGTTGGTCTATCTCCCAATTCCACGCTGATCTTCTCAATGGCCTGTTTTCTCCTCTGGACCAACTTGTTCTGTTCAAACATGATTTGGATCATGGGCCAGATCTCATTTATGGACTTTGTGATATCTGTCCATACATTCTCTTTGACCTCAGCCAAAGTCTTCCCTGCCATTGTTTGCTTTTGGAGCTATTGTAGTTCCTTCTTTAGCTACTTAGTTACCTGTTTCTCTTTGGATAGACTGGTCTGGAAAGAAGTTTTGAGTTCCTAGAGGTTCTCAACTTCTTTCTTAAGCCTGCTGATTTTAGTCTCTTGTAGGTTCATCTTTTCTAGAGATTTGGTGAGGTCAGTTGTTCCCTCTTGTGATGTCACTAGTGTTGTTGATGGAATTGCTGTTACTGCTACAGTGCTCAATCCTGCAATTGGGATAGCACTCAATGGAATGCCTTCCATTGGATTCATCTTTTCTTTCTCTTTCAATAATCTCTCCATCTCAGCTTCCATTTCTTTGAGCTGAGGATTCTGCTCCATGAGCAACTTTAACATCTCGTCCTTCTCACCTTCTTTCTCTGCTATCTCCTTCGCCTGTGAGTCCTTTGTGGGCGAGAGCTTCAGCTGTTTTCTCAAGGATGCGATGTCTGCATTCTTCTTCTTTATCATTTCTTCTGCAGCTTTGACATTTGAAGGATCATAGCCGATCTTTAGAACCAGCTCCTCCAAGGTCTTGATTCTGTTGTCCTTCGCAAAAGATGATATCTTTTCCAGCTTAAGCTGTGTCTGAGCGTTGTTCAATGATACCTATAACTTTGCTGCAGAAACAGAAGCATGTGCCAGTGTATGGAAAACCATCTCCCCTGTCTATTTGTGCAGATCCATTTGATCTGCTGGATGCATGTCCTTCGTCTGGAACTCGAAGGTGGCTCTCTTGTAATCTGTGATTACCTTGGGATCTGGTACCTGTGCCTGTAGGAAATCCATGTGCATCCTGCCTCTTTCTGTGTCGAATGCAGAGAGCAGCCTATGCTGCGCAGTGGACGACTGCTTCTGAAACTGAGCGTAAGTACTGCTGGTAAGGGTCTGATTTCTTTTCTTAATCAGCTCGTACTTCTCGAAAATGCTCAACTTGGGCCCAGTTTTGCCTTGCTGAGTGTCCACTGGAGAATTTGTGGATTTCTTCGGTAATGATGGGGTGATTTCCTTAAAACGACTTAGACCGAAGGGTGGAATGATAGTCTTAGCAAAGGTGGTAGGCGAGGCTTCTTGTTCTCCAGTCGGATCAGGAACTGGAGTCGTCTTGGGCCTATTATTATGTAACTGGAACTCTTCAGACGACACCTCTGTGATAGGCGGAGATGAATCCTGTCGAGGCCTCTTTTCTTTAGGGACATGTGGTGTAGTAGTTGGTGGTACAGTGGCCGGGGGAACCTGCTGTTCCGCTTCGATCAATGTGTCAGGCACCCACACTGTCTGATTGGCAAATTTTTCGATCTCGGGCTTGGACTCATGAACATATGGGATGTTTTTATTTTTCACCCGCATTTCTGAAATGATCTCGCGTGGATCATAGTGCCATGAGAAACTCATAAAGAATTTCATTTCTTTCAACATTTTGTCAGCTTCTTCCTCGACGCCTCGACTATTGCAGATGAAAGATCCAATCTGCCCCTTGATTCTCAATTGCTACTTCTTCTTCAGGGAAACAAAATGAATTTCATCTGAATTCATGATTTGCCTTATATACTCTAACGCAAAGATTCTTACCGGCACATACTTTGGCAGTTTGTAGGGTGCCAATTCACACCCGAAGACTCGAATCTCGGTGTAGTTTTGATACAGGTACCAGTCCCCTGTCTTTGCATTGTCCAAGAGGTAGAATTCTCTGGGCCTCGTCATTTATTCGTGGCTCGGGCCTGCCACTCAACATACTTACCACAGGGTGGTAGAAAAGATCAATAAATGCCTTGAATCTATACTCTGTGGAATTGTGCTTCAACAAAGATGTCCATGCTGTGACTGGTTGAGGCCTTCCATCTGCGTCCATTTTCTACATAGAAAAACTAAATTAATCTGCTTGATAGAAAACAAACATGTAGGCCAATATAGACGAATATCTGAACATGCCTTCCGTGCCAAAATTCACGAACTGTTCATGAATATTGTTGGCCAAGAAGGTACTGAAATCAAACTGTGTGGTGGGTTTTTCATCAGTCGAGAAAATGGATAGAAAACCCAGAATGGGCTCATCTAACCACTAGTCGGAATAGTACCCTAACAGAGCACAAAGGGAGGAAATGACCTGGTTTCCCTTGGTGGAGAACATGGATGACGGGTAAGGTGGGTTGGTGGAAGGGAATTGAGCGGAGGTGGGAAGAAAAATCTCGAATATTTGAGCTCTCTAGGGAAAGGTCATCTTCTGATACAACTCTGTAAGGATCTCTAGGTTGAAAGGAGAAACAGAGTCGGCACGGGGAATTTGCATCATTTGGTCAATGTCTTTGGGAGTGATGAAGAACAGGGCATCCCTAGATGAGGAGATGATGGCCCTCTGGTCAGGAATATAATGGGCTTGGCATTTGAGGGAAAATTCAGGGAAGTGGTGGATCTGGGGAAAAAGGTACAGGGGCAAATTGGACTCCTAGAGTCCAATTTCATCACTCTGGTCCAGGAACATCTCCCTGAGCCATGATTGGAGGTATGAGAAATTGAAATCGCATATGGTATCCATGATCAATCTATCTTTGTCGATCAATGGTATTTTGTCCAGGTCGACAGGAGGCGGGAGAAAAGGATTCTCCTCTCCTTCTGCTTGTCTTGGCTTTGGCGCCATCTCTGCAACAGTACCTGCAAATAACACATAGTTAGTGGGGTCGACTGACTATGGATGAAGGCGATGGGAATGCAATGAAGGATTAAGAAGTAATCTGGTGCGATGGATGAATAGTGAATGAAGGGGGAAAACGGTAGTTTTATTTAAAACTGGGGTCGGTCGGGCGTGGGAGACAGGTCAGCAGGATAACGGGTATGTTATCCCATAATAAATGGACAACGGGCCACTTGGGGGTGAGATGGCAGGTGACGGTGGCCAAAACATACGGTCGTGTGACGTGGAGGCTAGGGATTGGAGTTAAAAGTCGCAATAAGGGGTTGATCATGAGTGAAAAGGTAAGGGACTGACAGCAGGTACTGACAGTAGTTATGGGATGGGACACAACTCGGGAGCAAGTGGAACAAGTGGGAGATGACGTCCATGAGTGATGGGGGTTGTCAGATAGTAGATGGGGGATGGGACTTCAGGACCAGTAGGATGACACCACGTATGACCAGGGGCCCGCCAGAGCAGAATAACAATTCCGGACCCCCCACCTTTTGTTAAAAGTAGAACATCAGGGGGGGTCCGAAAACCTTTTTAGACCGTTGATCTGCGCGCCCGTTTCTAGGCCGTAGATCTTAGCGTTCTCTTTA
>ML804935.1:78380-91505 GCA_009831015.1 Picea engelmannii | reverse complement strand
CCCCCCTTGGTTAAAAGCAGAATGGTCGGGGGGGTCCAGAAATCTTTGTGGACCGTAGATCTTAGCGTCGTGATCGTGACCATTGATACATGCAGGAAAAATAAATCTGGTGTGAAGAACACATGCACTTGGGGAAAAACTTAGGATAAAAGCCTTTTATGGGTTTTTCTTCGACTTTTCAAAGGGACACCACCATGGGACTTGGACCAACTATCTTTTAAGCATTTGGAACATGGTGTAATCTTGACTTCAAGCTGGTTTTAAGGGACTGGAACAATAAAGCAACTGACCTATGATCTAGCCTATCTTCCTATGACAATTAACCTAGATTAAACTGTTGGGTTAAGAAATTACTCTACTTAAGGGCTATCTGACCAAGATTAGACAGTCTGGTCAGATTTATTCACTAATCTAACCTAAGGGCTATCTGACCAAGATTAGACAGTCTGGTCAAATTTATTCACTACCCTATCAACATTAAATTTAAAAAGAACTAGGCCATGCTTGGAAGGTATGGCCAAGTTACTATTATTGCATGGGGATTTTATTTCAATTCTTTTATGCCCTCTTTTCTTTTTCTTTTCTTTTCTGTTTTTCAAATTATTTGCAGAATGAAAAATCATTTGTCAACAAAAATACTAGAGACAGATAATATCTCAGTCACCAGTTGATTCCCATAAATTATGGGGTGATAACAGCGGCTCCACCTGGGGATGGTACTTTCCTTGTGAAATGCCAAGAATCCTGGTTCCCGTAGTCATGAAAATTTCTACCTAGCAGTCTTCATTGGTTTTATTCTCAAAATTTGGAAAAAACAGTGGTCAGCAGCTTAGGGCCTTCACTTCGGGCTTCAACCAACTGACTAATGTTCCTCACTCAGAAAATGCAAGTGAAAAAATGAAACTTAAACTGGTATGTACAATGGATAGTGAGCACTCAAATCTTCTACTGAGGTGGGACATAATGTTTCAGCATTCTGCCATTCACAGGTGCTCCTGGCAGATCTGACCCATCAACGTTGTTTAGCAAAAAAGAATTGTTTCCTCTGAAAGCTTGGATCATGTATGGCCCTGTCCACAGATTATCAAATTTTCCATGCTTTCCCTTGTCTTCATTCCTGGAATCCCATCTCAATACCAAATCTCCTAGCTCGAAATCATCCTCCTTAGTTCGTTTGTCAAAGATCTTCTTGATGTTTTCTTGGACGACCTGTGTTTTGTTGAAAACTTCCTCCCTAGTCTGCTGCAAATGGATCATCTGGTTGATCCTTCTCTGGGAGTCATTTGGCTCAGCTTGCACCTCTTGAAGTAATTTCATGACAGGAACTCCCAAAGAAGTGGGGAAAACTGCCTCTGTACCATAGACCAACTGGTATGGTGACATACCAATTGACCTTTTGGTGGTCAGTCTGTCAGCCCATAAAGCAAACACCAACTTGTCGTGCCATGATTTTTTGTTTTCCTGCAATGTTTTCTTGATGATATTCACCAAAGTTTTGTTTGAAGATTCCACCAACCCATTCCCCTGAGAGTAGTAGGTTGTGGAATTCCCCAAACCAATGTGATACTGGTTGCAGAAATCTATGAGTTTCTTCGACCGAAAGGCAACTGCATTGTCAGTTATAATCTTCCTAGGACAACCAAAACAAGATAAAATATTATTTTTGAGAAATTTAATAATAACAGAGTCAGTGGCTTGCCTGCTTGGTACTGCCTCGATCCATTTAGTAAAATAATCGATGGCAGTAAGAATCCACCTGTGTTGGCCTGAAGAAGGGGGATGTATTTCTCCAATGAAGTCAAGCCCCCATTGCTGAAAAGGGGCTTCAATTGAGATTGGCTTCAGAGGTAAAGGAAGGAGTTTCCTTTTCCCTTCAAACAGTTGGCACTGGTGGCATGATGTTACCTTCTGGTGCACATCAGCAAACAGGGTGGGCCAGTAGAATCTAGCTCTGAGTATTTTGTTGGCTGTAACCTTCTAGTTTAAATGGCCACCGGATTCTCCTGCATGAAACTCTTGCAAAACTTTATCATCTTCATCTTTTAGTAAACAATTTAACAAAATGCCTACATGATCTTTCCACTATAAATTTCCTTCTAGAATACAGAATTTCAGAGCTTTCAACTTTAAAAATCTAGCTTTAGTCTTAGTCAAACCAGGGGGAGCTTGTAAATTTTGTAAAACGAATATAAGGTCTGCATACCATGGAGAGTTGAGAAATACCTCTCTCACGTTTGGAGTTGCCATCTCACCCTGTTCATCTGCCACATCTAGAAAATTAATGTCAAGAGCATGAAAGTTAGATGCAACCATTAATTTAGCAAGGCCTTGACCTTTGATTAATTTAGTGGGCTTAATCTCTAAATCATATTCTAAAATGACATCAATCCATTTTCCCCTTCTTCCATCTGGATTGTCCTGTGTCAAGATGTCCTTTACAACCGCGTTCGGAACATAAGCTATGGTGTGGGAATGGAGAATGTAGACCCTAAAGTCCTTTAGGGCTTTTACCAAAGCAAAAGCTTGCTTCTCCATGATCTTGTAATTCAGAGCAACATCTCTTAATGCTTTGCTAAAGAAAGCTATGGGTTGTTCATACCCTTTTCTATTCTTTTGCAGTAACATTGCTGCTATAGTATGTTTAGATGCGAAAGAAAAGAGATAGAAATCTTTAGTAAAATCGGGACTGGTCAACACTGGGGCTTCTGTGAGTGCTCGTTTGACTTGTTCGAAGGATTGTCTGGACTCAGAGTCCCATTTTATTTTTACGTCCTTTTTAAGCATGTTTGTAATGTTTCTAAGGAGTTCGGCCAGATTGGGAATGAATCTTCGCAGAAAGTTAATTTTCCCAATAAAAGACTGCAGTTCTTTGAGGTTTCTTGGGTGTTCTAACTTTAGTATGGCCTCGATTCTACTGGGGTCTATTTTGATTCCATCTTTAGAGATGATGTGTCCCAACAGTTTGCCTTCTTCTAACCCAAAAAGACACTTCTTAGGATTTAAAGAAATCCCAAACCTCCTACATTTCTCGAAAACTCGTCTGAGGTGCCTTAGGTGTTCGTCATCAGATTGGGAAAACACAGTCACATCATCTAGATAGACGACAATGAACTTACCTGATTCTTCCATGAAGGCGATATCCATAGCCCTCTGGAATGTGGCTCCTGCATTCATCAGACCAAAAGGCATTTTCACATACATGAAAGTGCCCCATGGTGTGGTGAAGGCAGTTTTGTCTTGGTCATCTGGGTGGACTAAGACTTGATTGTAACCTGAGAAACCATCCAGCAGAGAAATTCGACTGGACCCGACCACCCTTTGCAATATGTGGTCCATTTTCGACAAGGGGTAATTATCTTTCAGGGAGACTTTATTTAGATTTCGAAAATCTATGCAGAGTCTGATTTCCCCGGTTTTCTTACGTGTAGGGACTAAATTAGAGACCCACTTGGAAAAACATATTGGAACTATGATATTGGCATTGTACATTTTCTTGATTTCCTTTTCTGCTAGGGGGAGCAACTTGGGGTTTATCCTCCTAAGTTTCTGTCTAAATGGTTTTTGGTCTTCTTTTATTGGAATCTTGTGTTGTATGATGCTGGTATCATAAGCTTTCAAATCTTCATAGCTCCAGGCAAATACATCCGAAAATTCTTTGAATAGTTCAATGTACTTGAGTTTTTGCTCTGGGGGTAATGATTTAGACAGTTTGACCATCCTAGGTTTCTCTTCAGTCCCTATATTACAGTCTTCTACCTCTTGTCCATGAGATTCTATTTTTGGTTTTTTGGCTACGTCATCAGTATCAAACAAGTCTTCTAAAGGAACTAGGCCTCTAGGTAAAACATTGCTTTTCAACTGTAAAATGTCAGCATCCAATTCGTCATTACCTAATTCTTCTGAATCTATTGTATTTACATTGTCAATTTCAAAATCAGAATTATTTACATTTTCATCTTCATTCTCTAAATCTATATTTGTACATTCAAAATTGTTTTTGCATTGCAGAAAATCTTCAATTTGATCGTCATTACCAAACACTTGCCAGTACCTGATATTATTGGGAACGGTTGGTCTACATCTCACTTCAACAGTGTATGGATGAGTCGGGCGGAAAGGAATCTTACAGGTGGCTGCTGAGGTGGCTAATCCGTTTGCCAGAATATTCTGTCCCCTCGGCATTACCTGCAAGTCAACTTCAGTAAAACACCTCAAGGCATCAAGAACAACATTCCTATAAGCTCTAAGACGGGGGTGTTTCGCAGCATACTCACCTTTAATTTGCTTGATTATTAACTCATAATCACCTCTTACCATAATCTGTTTGGCACCAACCTTTTTCAAAAGCTTCAGACCGAGCATCAAAGCTTCGTACTCGGCAACATTGTTAGTGCACTGGAAATTTAATTTGTAGGAATGATTCTCTGAGTACCTTTTTCTGTGATTATGCAACCAGACTCCAACTCCTGCTCCTTCTTTACTCACATCTCCATCAAAATCCATGCTCCAGAAATCAACGGGTAGCTCTTCAGTTATCACGTTCTTCATCTTTGCTACCTCAATGCTTTCTTGGATTTCATCTTGAGTAGATGTGTCTTCCATCAGCTGCGTATCTTGTTCTTCCGTATCACCATAATTGTACAAGATGAACAAATCTAAATCGGAATGTGTAGAGTAAAGGGGATAATTGTGCGGTTTCTCTTGGCTACTGACCATGTACTTCATCAATGTTTCTCTGTATAGCCTTCTCTATTTCCCAAACACTGGGATAGTGGCGTAAGACATATCCAGCTGCAGGGTTCCTTTCAACTTCGCCCCCCAAGACCGGGATAGCAACATTCCATATTTCAACGGGATGTCTGCAACCACCACATCCATTACCATGCTTTTCGCAGGAATCTGGACCAAGGTGATGCATAGATCCTTGATCAGACCAATACATTTGACTTTGTTGGAATCGAACGAGTGTAAATCCTTGTATGGTTTGGTGACTTCCAGTCCCAGTTTTTCCATTATTGCCTTAGGCATTAGGTTGTGGGAAGCACCCGAATCCAGCATAGCATTATGCAAGATCAAGTCGTGTATGTTCAAATTGATATAAAACGGAGCGACCTCACCAGTATCATCTTGACCATCTACTTCAGGTCCGAAAAGAAGCTCGGGTCGATCATCAGTAAGGTTTACAGTGTCTGAATGACTTGCTGATCCAATGGTTAAGGCCTTCATGCCTATGTCAGGTTCAATGGCCAGTGCTTTTATCACCTATGAACGATAACCACCTCTATTCATTAACTCTGTAAGTGGGATGAGAATTTTTATTTTGGCTAATTCCCCCTCAAGGCTGAAAGGTGTAGGGTTTCTTCTCATCGATTCTGGTTTGTCCACCATATTCTTCTGCTCAGAAGTACTTGGTGGGTTAATAGGTGAAACCTCGGGCTGTGATGGCCTTTTCACAATGAGGATGTTTTTCTTAATGGGGGCATCAACTTTACTCTTCTCAGAGATATTCTCAGTAATAGTTTTCTCAGGAGTCTTCTTAGTAGATGGTTCAGGGGTCTTCTTGGTCTCAGCTACCTTCTGTGTTTCAGTCGTCTTTTTTGGTAAATTCCCTTCTGTTTTCTTACTCCGCAAATTGTACTAACGATGTGCCTCCAAAATAGCATTTTCAAAGGCCTGTTGTTCTGCATCTTCAGCTTCTTCACTTACTTTCGTTTGATTTAGAAGAAAGAGTTCCTGCTCTTCTTGGGTGAGGAAGATGGCTTCATTGTCATGAATGCCCATAAGGTTGATGTGAGTATCCTCCAATTCCTCAATCACCTCCCCTCCTTCATCAACATAGTTTTCTTGCAATGGAGGTCTGATCTGCTGATCTGGACCTCTCTGTTCTCTTTGATCTCTAGGATCTCTCTGTCTGATTTGAGGAGGGTTTCTCCTGAAGTTGGGATTCCGAACCTGAGGAGCAGGTGGGTTATCTCTTGGAGGATTTCTGTCTGACAAATTCATTCTTTCCATCATTAGTTCCACTGTTCGGGTTAAAGAATCCAACTTGGAATCTATGTTCGACGTAGAAGGTTCTTCTTTGATCGTGACTCTTCTTTCTGACCTCTGTCGTGCCCTTTTTGCCAATATATTAGCCTCCACACTTATAGCACTTTTTTGCATGTCCTCCAAGGTGACATAATTTATTTCTCTTAGTTGGTATGACATGTCGGCATCAAATCCGTCAGGGAATTTAATTAATGCCAGACCTTGTGGAGGTTTGATTTCAGTTGGGATTGCATTGTAGAGGTTGTTGAAACGGGTGCAGTAATCTTGTACCGTCTCACCTTGATTCCTTCTTATATTCTCGTATTCTGACAGTATTTGGAGAGGGTTTTTCTTTACCTCCCATCTGTCAAGAAAAATCCTTTGGAACGCGACAATGTTAGGGACTGATGCGGCAGGTAAAGCTTTGAACCATTTTTTGATGTCACCTGTCAAACTCTGGGCAAACAATCGCATTTGAACATCAGCCTCGTCAACTTCTTGCAGGTCAAAATAATCATTCATTTTGTCGACATGTTGATGGGCGTTTAAAGGTCCCGTTGCGTCGAACTGTGGAAGTCTAGTTTGATAATCTTGGGGCATGTCATGAAGTGGCGCAGCCAGCACCAGAGGAGCATATCGAGTTGCCATGATGGGTGGAGGAGGTGGGACGACAACCTGGACGGTTGACGAGGTAGCGACTGAAGACAAGGACGAGGAGGGACTGGATAGTGTTGAGGGAGTGATTTGTGATTTAGTCATGGGAGACTGAACTTTGGGGGTTTGGGGTTGCAACGCAGTTGGGTCAAAGACGATTTCAGTCACAAAACTGTCGGACCATGTTCTAACTAGGCTTCGCTGTGGAAAAGTTTCAAGGTCAGAGTTTTGAGAGGCCACAGGCTTCTCGGAAAACGAAGGAGACTTATGAAGGGGAGTATGACTCACTGAACCAACAGCTAAGGGCTTTCGCCTGAGAAACCATTCGGGGTTATCTATCACTATCGCAGGTTCTGGGTTTGGGTTAGACCGAGTATGAACTTTCTTGGAAGCCAGAACTCTTTTTGGTTTTTTCGATATATATATTTTTTTATTTTGCAAGTCTGAAAATAATATGTACAGAGTTAATCAACCTCTAAACATTATTTTCTTTTCAAATTTGAAAGTTCTTTTTTAGGGGAAATAAAATGTGAAATTAACAATTTTAGTTCGTCCCCAGTGGAGTCGCCATTATGTTAGCACTTGGTAAATTTCCTAGAGGTTGAAAAGAAGAAATCTACAAAGGTAACTTTATCCAACCACTTTTAAAGCTGGGATCTAGCCCTTCCAACTTCAGAGAGGGATCTCTCTATATGATTTAGCTTTGTTTATGAATTTAGATGTTAGGCTAGGTAAAAAAATACGTAGGTTTTGTTGTCAAAGTGTTTTTAAATTGGTTGAGACAGTCTACACATCCATTGGGCTATGGGGTCTGTATTTAAATAAATATGAAATACAACCATAAACGATAAAGAAGACTTTCACAGGGAGAGATAATATACTCACTGGATCCTTTAATAGCTTAAATGATGGACAGAAGAAAAGATGAGAAAGATAAATTCAACTAAGAAGCATTTAAGAATTTCTTAATTGAAAACATCAGAAGATAAACATTCAAAATCTTTAAAGTCGGAAACAGGGTATCCAAGATAAATCCTACAACATACGTTACTCTTAAAGATTAGTTTTAGAAAACAATATGATCACAAAGAAAGAATGACATTCAACTTAGAGAATAAACTTCACCAGTGAATACACACAAGAATCTTGTAAATGTGCCTCCTTTTCATTAATGGCAGATCTCTTCAAAAATAGTTACAGTTTGATAGCTTCAGAGTGTAAATATCAACAACCCTCAATACTTCGAAAGGTGAAGTATTTATAATTCAAATTACAAACATTCCTGTCATAACTGATCAGGACATGCTCATTCTATTTTTAGTCTAACTAATTTAACTAATCAAAACTGCTTGATGATTTGGTGTAGCTGCTTGCTGAATTCGGGGGTAGGTCGTTTGCGAGGTTTCTGCACAACCTCTTCTGACTGGACCTGGACATCTCATCTTCTAATCGAGCAGATCACAGAGTTCCTCCCATCTGATATGACTAGGCACCGTGACTTTGAGTAGTCTCCGATACACTTCGTCCATTTCCGTATATTTGGCAAATGTGGGCTTAGTGAGGAAAATGTATCGAATCTCGTGTTGGATGCTGATGTCCAACTGAAGAGCGTCCAGGAATGCTTTGCCAGTGATGCTCCCTTGTATGCCAACAAACTTGGAACTGTCCTTAGACACTTCAACCAATCTCTTCTTTTAATCCGGAAGTGTCATCAGTTTATCATTAATAACTTTCAGACCAGGTAGGCCTTTCTTCTGGAGAGCCTCGATCTTGTTGAAGAATTTCTGTACCCCAAGGTCCATGGTCTGAACCTTTTCTTCTAGTTGAAGAATTAATCCCCTTTTGGTCAAAACTCTCTTGAACTCAAGGATGGTCTATGTTCTGTCTTCTATCTTCAGCTCTTCTAGCTCTTCTCTGGTCTTGGAATTGAGGAATTTGATTATATCATTTGCCTGAGTTGGTCTATCTCCCAATTCCACTATGATCTTCTCAATGGCCTGTTTACTCCTCTGGACCAACTCGTTCTGTTCAAACATGATTTGGATCATGGGCCAGATCTCATTTATGGACTTTGTGATATCTGTCCATACATTCTCTTTGACCTCAGCCAAAGTCTTCCCTGCCATTGTTTGCTTTTGGAGCTGCTGTAGTTCCTTCTTTAGCTGCTCAGTTACCTGTTTCTCTTTGGAGAGACTGGTCTGGAAAGAAGTTTTGAGTTCCTGGAGGTTCTCAACTTCTTTCTTAAGCCTGTTGATTTCAGTCTCTTGTAGGTTCATCTTTTCCAGAGATTTGGTGAGGTCAGTTGTTCCCTCTTGTGATGTCACTGGTGTTGCTGATGGAATTGTTGTTACTGCTGCAGTGCTCAATCCTGCAATTGGGATAGAACTCAATGGAATGCCTTCCATTGGCTTCATTTGTTCTTTCTCTTTCAATAATATCTTCATCTCAGCTTCCATTTCTTTGAGCTGAGCATTCTGCTCCATGAGCAACTTTAACATCTCATCCTTCTCACCTTCTTTCTTTGCTATCTCCTTCGCCTGTGAGTCCTCTGTGGGTGGGAGCTTCAGCTGTTTTCTCAAGGATGCAATGTCTGCATTCTTCTTATTTATCATCTCTTCTGTAGCTTTGACATTTGAAGGATCATAGCCGATCTTTAGAACTAGCTCCTCCAAGGTCTTGATTATGTTGTCCTTCGCAAAAGATGATATCTTTTCCAGCGTAAGCTGTGTCTGAGCGTTGTTCAATGATACCTATAACTTTGCTGCAGAAACAGAAGCATGTGCCAGTGTATGGAAAACCATCTCCCCTGCCTGTTTGTGCAGATCCATTTGATCTGTTGGATGCACGTCCTTCGTCTGGAACTCGAAGGTGGATCTCTTGTAATCTGTGATTACCTTGGGATCTGGTACCTGTGCCTGTAGGAAAGCCATGTGCATCCTGCCTCTTTCTGTGTCGAATGCAGACATTAGCCTATGTTGCGCAGTGGATGACTACTTCCGAAACTGAGCGTAAGTACTGCTGGTAAGGGTCTGATTTCTTTTCTTAATCAGCTCGTACTTCTCAAAAATGCTCAACTTGGGCCCAGTTTTGCCTTGCTGAGTGTCCACTGGAGAATCTGTGGATTTCTTCGGTAATGATGGGGTGATGTCCTTAAAATGACTCAGATCGAAGGGTGGAATGATAATCTTAGCCAAGGTGGTAGGCGGGGCTTCTTGTTCTCCAGTCAGATCAGGAACTGGAGTTGTCTTGGGCCTCTTATTATGTAACTGGAACTCTTCAGACGACACCTCCGTGACAGGCGGAGATGAATCCTGTCGAGGCCTCTTTTCTTTAGGGACCTGTGGTGTAGTAGTTGGTGGTACAGTGGCTAGGGGAACCTATTGTTCTGCTTCGATCAATGTGTCAGGCACCCACACTGTTTGATTGGAAAATTTTTCGATCTCGGGCTTGGACTCATGAACATACAGGATGTCATCTGAATTCATGATTTGCCATCTGAATTCATGATTTGCCTTATATACTCTAACGCAAAGATTCTTACCGGCACATACTTTGGCAGTTTGTAGGGTGCCAATTCACACCCGAAGACTTGGATCTCGGTGTAGTTTTGATACAGGTACCAGTCCCCTATCTTTGCGTTGTCTGAGAGATGTAGAATTCTCTGGACCTCGTCGTTTATTCGTGGCTCGGTCCTGCCACTCAACATGATTACCACAGGGTGGTAGAAGAGCTCAATAAATTCCTTGAAGCTATACTCTATGGAATTGTTCTTCAACAAAGATGTCCACACTGTGACTGGCTGAGGCCTTCCATCTGCGTCCATTTTCTGCATAGAAAAACTGAATTTATCTGCTTGATAGAAAACAAACATGTAGGCCAATATAGACGAATATCTGAACATGCCTTCCATGCCAAAATTCACGAACTGTTCGTGAATATTGTTGGCCAAGAAGGTACTGAAATCAAACTGTGTGGTGGGTTTTTCATCAGTCGAGAAAATGGATAGAAAACCCAGAATGGGCTCATCTACCCACTGGTCGGAATAGTACCCTAACAAATCACAAAGGGAGGAAATGACCTGGTTTCCCTTGGTGGAGAACATGGATGACAGGTAAGGTGGGTTGGTGGAAGGGAATTGAGCGAAGGTGGGAAGAAAAAGCTCGAATATTTGAGCTCTCTGGGGAAAGGTCATCTTCTGATACAACTCTGTAAGGTTCTCTAGGTTGAAAGGAGAAACGGAGTTGGCACGGGGAATTTGCATCATTTGGTCAATGTCTTCGGGAGTGATGAAGAACAGGACGTCCCCAGATGAGGAGACGAGGGCCCTCTGGTCGGGAATATAATGGGCTTGGCATTTGAGGGTGAATTCGGGGAAGTGGTGGATCTGGGGAAAAAGGTATAGGGGCAAATTGGACTCCCATAGTCCAATTTCATCGTTCTTGTCCAGGAACACCTCCTTGAGCCATGACTGGAGGTCTGAGAAATCGAAATCGCATATGGTATTTGCGATCAATCTATCTTTGTTGACCAATGGTATTTTTTCCAGGTCGACAGGAGGCGGGAGAAAAGGATTCTCCTCTCCTTCTGCTTGTCTTGGCTTTGGCGCCATCTCTGCAACAATACCTGCAAATAACACGGAGTTAGTGGGGTCGACTGACTGTGGATGAAGGCGACGAGAATGCAATGAAGGATTAAGAAGTAATCTGGTGCGATGGATGAATAGTGAATGAGGGGGGAAAATGGTAGTTTTATTTAAAACTGGGGTCGGTCGGGCGTGGGAGACAGGTCAGCAGGATAACGGGTATGTTATCCCGTAATAAATGGACAACGGGCCACTTGGGGGTGAGATGGCAGGTGATGGTGGCCAAAACATACGGTCGTGTGACGTGGAGGCTAGGGATTGGAGTTAAAAGTTGCAATAAGGGGCTGATCATGAGTGAAAAGGTAAGGGACTGACAACAGTTATGGGATGGGACACAACTCGGGAGCAAGTGGAACAAGTGGGAGATGATGTCCATGAGTGACGGGGGCTGTCAGATAGCAGATGGGGGATGGGACTTCAGGACTGTTGGAAATATGGCTATAGCAGAGATGACGCAGATGGTCAAGGTTGTCATTGATGGCAATCGGTTGGTTATAGAGCACGCACAAGAGATGCTGGAACACAGAAGCTGAAACACAAGTGCTGGAACACAAGTGCTGAAACACAAGTGCTGGAACACAAGTGCTGAAACGCAAGTGCTGGAACACAAATGCTGAAACGCAAGTGCTGGAACACAAATGCTGAAACACCAGTGCTGGAACACAAGTGCTGAAACGCAAGTGATGGAACACAAGTGATGAAAGGCAAGTGCTGGAACACAAATGCTGAAACGCAAGTGCTGGAACACAAATGCTGAAACACCAGTGCTAGAACACAAGTGATGAAACGCAAGTGCTGGAACACAAGTGATGAAACGAAAGTGCTGGAACACAAATGCTGAAATGCAAGTGCTGGAACACAAATGCTGGAACACAAATGCTGGAACATAGAAGCTGGAGCACAGATGATGACGCAGACGTCACGGTTGTCATTGATGGCAATCGACTGGTTATGGAGCATGCACAACAGAAGCTGGAACACAAATGCTGAAACACAAGTGCTGGAACACAAGTGATGAAACGCAAGTGCTGGAACACAAATGCTGGAACACAGAAGCTGGAATTGATGCTGAAACACAGATGCAGAAACACTATGCTGAAACAGCGCTGGATCTTTGCTGATAAAACGCACGCCTTAGCCACGACCATGACTAGCAGCAGAAGTTACCAATCAAGAAACAACATGAATGATGCCATTCACAACGCGATTGGTGTGGCCAAGCATCAAACAGATATAATACACAATCAACGGAGCTAAACATTGCTAAATCCAGAGTTTGGCAGGGGTCCTTCATCTGCTTTGACAAGTCTAGAAGTTTTCGCCAGTTGGGTTTCTCTAATCACTCTGGACGGTGGAAGGAATTTCAGTCTAAAATTAGACTAGTAGTTAAGTCAGGAGGAACACAGCGTTGCATGAGGTGGCATGCGTAGAGGAGGCATGCAAAGAGCCAGTTCAGAAAATCAGGGAGAATGCTGGCATGCGAAAAGCAGAAGAAAGAATGAAAGAAAGGGAAACTGCAGTTGAAGTAGAGAAAAGCAAGGAAAACCTCTGCATGTGGAAAAACAATATAATGCGCTGGAACCAAGATGAAAGTGTTGCTGAAATGAGCAGAAGAGAGAGCTTTGCAGGTGAGAGAAGGAAGAGGAGAATCTGCGTGACAGGAGTGTTAAATTATGTACCAAGGCAAGTGTTTCTCTTCCCTAGGCCCTAAGGGGGAGAAATTGCCGAATATGGGTCTTAGTCAAATTAATTTGTGAGATGCAAATTAAAAGATAACTTTATGATTAAAGTGAGGGTGAGTG
>ML804935.1:33979-66937 GCA_009831015.1 Picea engelmannii | reverse complement strand
CTCTTTCTCTGCAAGTGGGTGCTTGTAGAATCTGAAGGTTGGTGCCTTCACTCAGTTGGTGCTGAAGTAAAAAGGAAGTCGGTGCTTCCACCCAATGGGTGCTGGGATTCTGTGGGAGTTGGTGCTCTCAGCCAGTTGGTGCTCGCAATCAGAGGTTGTAGCCTCTATGAGTTGGTGCTCATAAAAGATGAGATGTAACGCAGTTGGAGCTTGCTTAACATCTTAAGAAGACGAGGTTTTTTCCCTGGTTGGGTTTCCTCTTGAAAAATCTGTGTCTCATACTTGTGAGTGAATGTTGTGTGTAATTGCTATTCTTTATGTTATCTGCTTTATGTTTACAACTCTGAATTTCACAGTAAAGACTCACCGCCACTAAGATTAATGATTCAAAGTTAAAAAGAAGAGAGATTGATAATAATCTAAACTAACTGATTCACCCCCTCCCTCTCAGTTAGTTCATACCTGTAACAAGGACCAGTAGGATGACGCCACGTATGACCAGGGGCCCACCAGAGGAGAATAACAATTACGGACCCCCCCCCTTTGGTTAAAAGTAGAACATCAGGGGGGGTCCGAAAACATTTTTAGACCGTTGATCTGCGCGCCCGTTTCCAGGCCGTAGATCTTAGCATGCTCTTTAATACTCATTCCGGACCCCCCCCCCTCCATTAAAGGCAGAACGGATGGGGGGGTCCGGAATCCATCGTGGACCGTTGATTTAAGCGCTCTTCCATGGGCTGTCCAGATGTGCATCGATGTTATTACCGATTCCAGACCCCCCCCTTGGTTAAAAGCAGAATGGTCGGGGGGGTCCGGAAACCTCTGTGGACCGTAGATCTGAGCACCGTGATCGGGACCGTTGATACATGCAGGAAAAATAAATCAGATGCGAAGAACACATGCACTTGGGGAAAAGCTTAGGATAAAAGCCTTTTATGGGTTTTTCTTCGACTTTTCAAAGGGACACCACCATGGGACTTGGACCAACTATCTTTTAATCATTTGGAACATGGTGTAATCTTGACTTCAAGCTGGTTTTAAGGGATTGGAACAATAAAGCAACTGACCTATGATCTAACCTATCTTCCTATGACAGTTAACCCAGATTAAACTGTTGGGTTAAGAAATTACTCTACTTAAGGGCTATCTGACCAGGATTAGACAGTCTGGTAAGATTTATTCACTAATCTAACCTAAGGGATATCTGACCAGGATTAGACAGTCTGGTCAGACTTATTCACTACCCTATCAACATTAAATTTAAAAAGAACCAGGCCATGCTTGGAAGGTATGGCCAAGTTACTATTATTGCATGGGGCTTTTATTTCAATTCTTTTATGCCCTCTTTTCTTTTTCTTTTCTTTTCTCTTTTTCAAATTATTTGCAGAATGAAAATTCATTTGTCAAAAAAAATACTAGAGACAGATAATATCTCAGTCACCAGTTGATTCCCATAAATTATGGGGTGATAACAGCTCCTACACGAAAAAATATACCAACAATTATATCATCAGTTATGTTTTTATATTCTTTGGCGTATTCTTTGAAACCTTTGGTAGATTTGGCATTAATATTACAATATAGCAAGGGTTTCATCATTATGTTTCCATACAAGGCATCTATGAATACAATCTATTTTCTTTATTTTACAATTCTCTATTTTTTTCATTTCCATTGTTTCCATTGTTCCCCTCATTCCCATCATAAACACCAAGAGAAATGTTATCAAAAGCTCAAAGAATCCAACTGGAAATTAAAATCCAAATGCAGGGCTACTGTATTCCCTCCAACAAGTACAGGTAGTGGCAATTGCTGCAAATGCATAATCAAATTTTGATGACTCCATTTTGTTTGTAGAGGGACCTGCAACATCTCTAGTGTGGGGGAGATGATTATCCCCTATTTTTATCATATTTCACCACTATCTAGTCTATATATTTAAATGAAAACTCAAGCATCTTAGAGCATTTTGGATTTTCTTGTCATCTTTTCAGGACTTTTTTATCCTAATCTATTTTAACATCATGTTGATATCTAAGAAAGGTAATAATCACATTATTACAATTAATTTTAGATTATATCAAAGGATTCAAATGTTGTTTATGAATTAATGTCTGTGCATAATTACAATTCGTAGATTTAACAATCAAGTCCTTCATCCGGACCTCCATACAAACCTTCATCTGGAACTTCATCCGACCCTTTCTCCAGGAAGTTAACTTTGAGCTCAATTTGTGGGAAGATGAAGCTGAAACAGAAAAATACGACACATGGGTTTTTTGCCCAATATGCCCAATTAGGTCCCATGCGATCTATTTCCTAAAATTGTGGATGGATTGAGAGTAGTTTGTGGTCCTCGATCTGGCCCTCCAACTCTCGATCCGACACTCCATCCAATACTACATCCGACACTCGGAGCGTAGAGGAGTTGGCAGTTAGCATATTGGCGGGATTTGATGGATGAATCAGGGACATGGGTTTCGTGCCCACTCATGCCCTCCAACTATGGATATCAACACATTTAGACTTGAGTGGTCGCAACTGACGTTAAGTGGAGTGCACGAGGTTGTTAACAAAGATGATTTCTGTTAAATTCATCTAATGTATTTCTATTTTTAGAGAGTGTCAACCCTTCCAGTGGTCGACCTCTCAAGCTCTGTATAAACATATAAATATTGCTACCTATGCCACGAAGAAAAAAATGAATTTTATTTTATACACAGACATTATCTTCATTTTGTTGTATATTCTATTTTTAATTATTAATACCAATGATGTGTTAACTCAGTGACTGTGTTTTCCTGTTGAAATATTTCCACGACCTTCTGGGGGGCCCACCAGTGGTCTGGGTAATTTTCGATATCAATATATAATTGTATCTGTATATTTTCCTGTCATATCTCTTCAATTCTGAAATTGCTCGTTTAATTTCATTTGTTGTGTATATCTCTTTAATTTCAGATTGCTTGTTTAATTTACATCACTGTATATCTTCTCTAACTTGCAACTCATTTTATGAATTGTGTGTAAATCACAGAGCATGGGTGGATGCCCATGGTTACTTGTTGTTATTTAGATTTTTAACACTTTGCTTGCAGGTTGTAGTTCACTTGTTTAGGAGTTGTTTAATTATGTTGTCATGACTTTTTTCTCTTTGTTTCATAAAGCTATAAATCACTCTGCATAGTATCTATTTTAGACAGAGCTCATTTATTAAATTGTAGTTTCAAATACTCTGTGTAGGTGTGCATAACTTGTTAACCTTTTTTTAGCATCAACATGATAAGATAGAAGTGAATTTTAAATTATGATTTTCAATAGCATCCTAGTTATAATCTTGAGTTATGATTTTCCATGATACCTTAGTTGTAATTTCAAGTTTTGATTTTCAATGTTATCTTAGTTATGGATTTGAATTATGATTCCTAATTAGCATTAGTTATGAGTTTATAGGTTTGCATGAATTATTGATTCTATACAAAGCATTTTCAATGTTATCCTAGTCATGAATTCAAATTATGATTTTTAATTAGTACTAGTTTTGAGTTTATAGATTTGCATAAATGGTTAACTTTATTTCCAGCACTAGAGTGATAGGATAGGAGTTGATTTCAAATCCTGTTGTACAAAATTTAAAAACCGTGTTAATTTTGAGTGATTGTGAGTTTTTGAAGATGTGCTTTAAGATATTACTTTTGAAGAATTGTTCACTTAAAGTAATAATTTCACTGCTTGTAGTTATAGATTGTTTTTAAAGAGTTAGACTAATAAGCTCACTATTTGTAATTTACTATGTACATTTTCAAGTATGTTGTTCAAATAGATTTTAGTTTTCTTGGAGTCTTTAAATTATCTTTTAAATAGGATTGTAGATTGGGCATTGATCCTTAGGACCAATTATAATTATTTAGAATAATGATCTCACCATTCATAGCTGTAGATTACTCTCTAAATTTAAAGTAAATGTCTTCATTATTTGAGTTTATTGGCATTAGATTAGATTAGGATAGGCTAGGCTAGATTAGAGCTCTATACCTACACATACAGTGCTCGCACCTCGAAGCCTACAAACCCTGGGTTGACAATTTAATGTCGAAATAGATAGCATATATTTTACTCGACACATTGTAGATGAAAAGAAGTTTTAGAAAAGGGTTCCAGATATATGCATCCCATATAGAAGAGACAATGAAGGATAAAGAGTCAAGCCTTGAAGATTATCTAGTTTTGAAGGAGTTTGAAGATGTGTTTGAGGAGCTACCAGGATTTCCACCAAAGAGGGATATATATTTATCTATTGAATTTATGCCTGGAGATGCCCCAATATCTAAGACTCCCTACATAATGAGCACTCTAGAGATAAAAGAGTTGCAAATGTAGCTATAAAAGTTGTTAAAGAAAAGGTACATACACCCAATTGTTTCTCCTTGGGGTGCCCCAATTATTTTTGTTAAGAAAAAAGATGTAATGTTGAGGTTATGTATTGACTTCAGATAGTTGAACAAGGTTATCGTCAAGAAAAAATATCCTTTTTGAAGGATCGATGATCTCTTTGATTAGATGAAAGGATAAAATATATTCTCCAAGATTGAATTGAGGTTAGGCTATCATCAAGTGATAATCAAATAATAATACACTAGAAAAATTGCCTTTCTGAGAAGGTATCGACACAATAAATTTGTGGTGGTTCCTTTTGGGTTAAAAATTGCACTAGCTACATTTGTGTGTATGATAATGGGGTGTTCAAATATTTCTTGGACAAGTTTGTCATTGTATTCTTGGATGATATTCTTATCTATTCCAAGACAAAGGAGGAGCATGATAAATATTTTAGGATGGTGCTACAAGTGTTGAGAGAGCACCAATTGTAATCCAAATTAAGTAAATGTACTTTCTATCAAAAGAAGATCCATTATTTGGGTCACATTGTTTCAGAAGATGTGATCTAGATTATTTTTGGAACGAAATGAAAGAAGAGATATTACAATGAAGTGCACATAAATAATGCCAGAAACAAAGAAATACAATAATACATGATTTCTATTAATGAAATAAATGTACATAGACTATAAAAATATAGAGTGAAAGGCTCACTAGAATGGTGGAAACTTATGTCTGAGAAGAGATGTGACGACTACACTCATTTGCAACAAGATGAGTACAATGAGGCTCTAAAGGCATTTTTATAATAAACATGAATGCCAAAACCTTAGACATCCAAAAACATAACCCTAGGAGATGAAGCACCAAAAGTCACGTGGACCCATTGGGGTAAGTTAGTACATCAACTTCCGTGGGTCGTAAATTTTGCATATGATCTTTGTTTTAGGCATGTGATAGCCTGTTGGAAAGGTATTTTCGCGAACTACACATTATGCCATCAAAATTTGACTTCATCTACAATTTGGCTGCGCAAGCCAAAAAAACACATTGTTTAGGGCCCCAAAACGGCCCTGGAAGTACAGAAAGATGCATTGAGGTGAAAACTTCCAAAATAAGTCAGTTGGAATATGTGGGTGGCCACTATTTGTTAGATTTTTAGCTCGGGAGGTACTCCACATGTTTTTTCTTGTACGCGGATGTATTTTTATGTTTACACTACTAGGCACTTAACTTTGTAATGGGTTTTTATAAAGTTGTAAAGTGGTTCTTTTATTAAAGTGACTTTTTAATAAAGTGTACCTTCTAATTTTAAAGTGACTTTATTTCATAAAGTGCACTTATGTAATTAAGTGAAATTAATTTAATATTTTAAGTGATTCATTTTGGAGGGAATGAATCATGACCCTTGATCTTGTAAAATGAAATATTAGATCTTGGCCTTTGGATTTAGGGTTGGGGAAGGTGAAAAGACACTTTGGAGGGAAAAGGTCATTTTCAAATTTCTAAAAGAATGCATTGGGTAATGTGCAAGACACAAGAGAAGGAGATTGAGAGAAAATTTTCGAGTAGGCTTGAGAGAGGAAAATTTGGGAATCATAGAGGGCACATTTCCCAAGACAAAGTGGGTAGAAATCCTAAGGGAGAATTAATGTTTCATTGCTGATTTATTTTTCTGTTGTGGGAGTTCATACTGTACAGATCCGTACAGTCTATACAATAAGAGGAAAGGGCATAAAAATTGAGGCGGGGTTTGGCACAATTTTCAAGATTGTTTTCTGTTGTTGGGTCGTACAGAACAATCTGTACAACAGGTTGTTTGCACGATTTTTGAGGTGTATCTTTTTTGGGTGGGTCGTACAGCAGTACAGACTTGGCACAAAAATAGAGGTAGATTTGGTGGGACAATTTGGGTGTTGTAAGTGGTTTTTCTCTTGGCTGGAAATGTGATTTTTTGTTGTTATGTATTTTTCCTGAAGCTAAATAATACGATCTCTCTCTCTCTCTCTCTCTCTCTCTCATTGGTTTTCCCCACATTGGGATTTTCCCTGGCTTTTTCCTAAATTTATAAGTTTTTCATGGGTGATTGAATGTTGTCCATTGTGTTTATTTCCACTGCATAATTACTTAGCAATGTGTATTTCTTCTTATGAATATTTCTGAATGTGGGTTATAGACATATCAAATTTCATGCAATACATATATCTCTAGGTTGCTAAGTGTGTGACAAAATTGTTAGCTTATTGATTTTGTCATTAAAATTTACATCGTATCAGAGCTTGGTCTCTAAGTGACAGTGAACAGTGAGATTTTTGTGCAAGATTGAAGGGGCAAAATTTGTGATTATTTTTCCTTGAGCTGTGACAGGAAATATGGTTGCATGCATTAGATTTGAGGATCGATTGGATGGAATATCTAACTATTTGCAGTGGAAGGTCCAGATGTCAGTTGTTCTCAAGGAGAACAATATTTGGAATTGTGTCAGTTCTATTGTTGTGGTTCCCACAACAGATCATGTTGCTTTGGATTTGTATGAGATAAAGGAGGCCAAATCTCAGAGGATTATTCTAGATGGGGTGAAGGATCACCTTATCCCACACTTGGTTGAGAAGAAGAAAACCAAGGAGATGTGGGATTCACTTAAGAACTTATTTGAGGTGAAGAATGGGAACCAGAAGATGGCCTTGAAGGCTAAGTTGCATGATACCAAGATGGGTAAGGAGGAGAGTGTTTCTTCTTATCTTACCTAGGTAGCTCAAGTGAAAGATGAGTTGGATGGTATTGGAGAGGTCATATCATATTCAAAGTTGGTGAGGATAGCCTTAAGAGGATTCACCAAAGAATGGGAAGTCTTCATGAAGTGTGTGGTGGGTCATGAGAATATTCCAGATTGGAGCAGACTGTGGGATGATTTCACTCAGAAGGAAATCTGGGAAGGATCTCAGAGTAGTGGAAAGAAGAAAAATGGAGTTGATGAGAATGTTTCTCTTACTGCAAAGAGCAAGAAGAAAGGAAGTTTTAGGAGGGACTTGAGTAAAGTTAAATGTTTTTGTTGTAACTAGTTGGGGCACCTTGCTTCTCATTGTCCTGAGAGGAAGAAGAAGAAGAAGGAACCAGAGGGGCATGAGAAAACTTCTATAACAACCATGGAGGAATTTGCTTCCAAGCACGATAGGGAATTTTCTTTGGTTACCCTAGTTTCCAGTGTCGGTAGCGGAGGATTTGGGGGTGATATCAGATGGATTGTGGATAGTGGAGCCTCTTGCCACATGACGAGAATCTAGCGAGTATTCATTAATAACAAAGATATAGGTCTTGACCGATAGGTGGTAAATTAAGTTGGTATGGCATGATTTGTACGTGGAGTTTGAAGGGTTTGATTCCAACTTGAGTATGGAGGATTCTTGGAGCTTGATGGAGTTCTCTTTGTTCCAGAGTTGAGGGTTAACTTGATCTCAATCTCAGCCTTGGAAGATGTAGCATATTGTACATTGTTCAAGAGGGAACATGTCTTTATCTACAGGGAGGGAGTGGACTCGATGGATTTGCAGGTGATCGGTGATCGGGTGAACAGGTTGTATATGTTTCGAGGACAACCTCCAATGTATGATTCAATGTCAAATGAGGAGCATGAGGAGGCTCCTGAGACTGAGGTGGGCCCAAGGATTCAGTATTTCATTCCGAGATAAGAGAGTGAATATCTTCTGATCACTGGCAGGAGGCTCAGCTAGTGTGGTCGAACCAATGCTCATGATGGAGTGGATTCTCCAAGGAGCTCAGGGTTCTGGGTAGCTTCCAAGAGAAGATCTTCTAGTTCGAGTTTTATGTAGGTGTTGAGGATAACTCTAAGTTTAGAGGGATCTCCTACAGAGCACAGTGTGATGGGACTAGATGATGGAGATGGAACTGACCACTTCCCTCGCTAAGAGGGAGTGTTATCTTTTTAGCTCGAGAGGTCCTTCGCATGTTTTGTCTTGTATGCGGATGTAACCATATGTTTACACTACTAGGTACTTAACTTTGTAATGGGTTTTTATAAAGTTGTAAAGTGGTTCTTTTATTAAAGTGATTTTTCAATAAAGTGTACCTTCTAATTTTAAAGTGACATTTTTCATAAAGTGCACTTATGTAATAAAGTAAAATTACTTTAATATTTTAAGTGATTCATTTTGGAGGGAATGAATTATGACCCTTGATCTTGAAAAAGGCAAGATTAGATTTTGGCCTTTGGATTTAGGGTTGGGGAAGGTGAAAAGACACTTTGTATGGAAAAAGTTATTTTCAAATTTATAAAAGAATGCATTGGGTAGTGTGCAAGACACAAGAGGAGGATATTGAGAGAGAATTTTTGAGTAGGCTTGAGAGAGGAAAATTTGGGCAGCATAGAGGGAACATTTCCCAAGACAAAGTGGGCACAAATCCAAAGGGATAATTTTTTATTCATTGTTGAGTTATTTTTCTATTGTGGGAGACCGTACTGTACAGATCCATATAGCAAGAGGAAAGGGAAAGAAAATTGAGGCGGGGCTTGGCACAGTTTTCAAGACTGTTTTGTTGTTGTTGGTCTGTACATAAAAGTCCATACAGTAGGATGTTTGCACAATTTTCAAGGTGCAACTTTTATGGGTGGGTCGTACAACAGTACGAACTTGTCATGGAAATCGAGGCATATTTGGTGGGACAGTTTGGGTGTTCTAAGTGGTTTTTATCTTGGCTGGAAATGTGATTTTGTTGTTATTATGTATTTTTCCTGAAGATGAATAGAAAGATCTCTCTCTCTCTCTCTCTCTCTCTCTCTCTCTCTCTCTCTCTCTCTCTCTCTCTCTCTCTCTCTCTCGCGCGCGCGCGCGCGCGAGTGCGCACATGCGTTGGTTTTCCCCACATTGGGGTTTTCCCTGGCTTTTGCCTAAATTTCTGAGATTTCATGGGTGATTGAATGTTGTCCAGTGTGTTTATTTCCATTGCATAATTACTTAGAAATGTGTATTTATGCTTATGGAAATTTCTGAATGTGGTTTATAGAGATATTAGAGTTTATGCAAGACAATTATCTCTAGGTTTCTAAGTGTATGACATAATTAATAGCTTGTTGATTTTGTCATTAAAATTTACACTATTACCCACCTGGATGTTGTGTAAAGCTTCAGGACATCCATGTAATTGTAAAACCCATCATTACAAATAAATGTCCTTATTACAGATAAACGTGTTGATTTGAAAATTGTCAAGATGAGCCAATTGGAATTTGGGACAGGTGGGTGGCCACCAATATCTACCTGGATCAAGATGGCATAGCAATGGATCTGGAAAAAATTGAAGCAATCAAAAGTTGAACAACACCAATAAACATTTCATAGGTTAAATCATTTATGGGTCTACGTGATTATTATAGGAGATTCATTGCAGGATTCTCTGAAATTGTACACCCAATATCATCTTTACAAAAGAAAGGAGTAAAATTTAAATGGAGTGTTAAGTGTGAAGATAATTTCCAGTGCTTAAACTATTTTCCACACATGATCCGCACATGACTTGGAGTTAGCAGCCATAATACATGTTTTAAGGATGTGGAGACATTACCTTATGGGAAGAAAATTTGAATTGAGGACAAATCATACTGGTCTAAAATATTTGTTTGAACAACTAACACTAAATGCTAGACAAACTAGATGGCTATAATTTCTTAGTGAATATAATTTTGACATCAAACACATAAAGGAAAAAGAGAACAAAATGGTTGATGCACTTAGTAGAAGGCTGCATAAAATGCATGCTACAACCATTTGTATGTATAGGACACATTTGAAGGATACAATTATAGAGGTTGTAACAACAGATCAACGTTATGTGTAAGTTAAAGAAAGCTCACAAAACAATAATGTACAATAGGAATATAAGGATTACAAGCTAGAAGAGGATGAAATCCTCTTATTCCAGAATAGAGTATATGTTCCCAATTCTCGAAAATTGAGAAATTTTGTTTTAAAGGAGATGCATAATGTGCCATATGTTTGGCATCTAGGATACCATAAAACTATTACAACTATAAGAGGCCAATATTTTTGTCCTGGTATGAAGAAAGATGTCACTGATTATTTGGACATATGCATGGAATGTTAGAAGGTAAAGGATGAGCACAGACATCCAATGGGATTATTACATCCATTTCTCATTCCTGAATGGAAATGAGAAGTTGTTACTAACGATTTCATTACCAAAATTCCTAAGACAACAAGATAACATTTTTTCATCATGGTAGTGGTGGAAAATCTTACAAAGGTTGCACATTTCATGCATGTAAAAGTAACTCACAAGGAGAACAATATTGCAGAAATTTATATGAGAGAAATTTCTAGGATACATGGTGTTCCTAAGACAATAGTATCAGACAAGGATCCCAATTTCCCTTCCAATTTTTGGAAGGGGTTATTTAAAGGATTTGGGGCCAATTTGAATTTCAGTACAACATCTCACCCAAAATCAAATGGGAAGATAGAAAGAATTAATTGGATAATTGAGGATATGTTGAGAATGTATGTAATGGACACACCTTCTAGGTCGAAGAACTATATACATTTAGTTGAATTGTTTTACACTAACAGGTATTGTTATCCCCATTTCCTAGGGATAACTAAGGAGATGATGTCTTGAGGCCCTCGAGTTTCATACATGGAGTACTAAGAGATAGATTTACCAATAGTGTCCACTTTCACATACAAAGGCCCACCTCGCCACCACAGTTCTAGGTTCATCATGAGGGTATCCACCACATCAATTTTCTTCTGGAAGACATTGGGTCTTTCTCCATGAGGTATAAGCTAGGTAGTATGGTGAGTGTCATTTCAATATTTGAGGCATTTCAATTTGTTACATTTAAAAATTCTTTTGATTGTGTAACGTCTTCTTGGAAATTATGCTCTTTTCCTTGTTTCACCTTGGTGGTTGACATTGCACCTTAGTAAGTGGGTCACCCTTGGGGATAGGACTGGGATTTCCTTACTCCGTGCAAACGTTACTCCATAGGACTGGGATTTCCTTATAGTCTCAATTTGACTTTGTGTTTGAACCCCATTTTTCTTACTCAATATCATTTTGACTACTACCTATGGAACGCCCCCTGAGTCTTGGCTAAGCTCTTTTCTGACTCCTAAAAAAATAAAAATATTGTTGAGTGAACTTGTCTCTTTCACACTCGTTAAATGGTTTTGAAAGGACATATATTTTGGTATAAGTTTAACCATTTTCCATACCAAGTAGACTATTTATGAAAAATGAATACTCTAGTCACCATTGTCTAGAAGAGTTCTCCTAGGTATTATTTTATACTTTTTTGGGCCCAGGGGACTAAATCTATGAAAAAAGGACACTTTTGAGTTAAGTTGTAATTGCATCCCATTATCTTGCTTGCATTGTTGAGCATATTTTTGACTCCCACTTTCTCATTATAATCCTTTTTTAGCATCATCCAAGCAGTGCCTTCCATATATCCTTTACAGATTGACACCCTTTACCCATAGATGAAACATCCCCCCGAGTGTCCATGCCCTGCATGTGTTCCCTTGCGTTGATAATAGGTATGTTCCATTGCTTGGAACTAGTTGCTTATTCGTGACACTCATTTCCTCTCCTATATAATAACATTCATTTACCTATGAAAAATAAAAATGAGAGGTGGGAAAAGAATATTATCTCCTATCGACAGCAGTTGTGTCACCTTTGAACATAGCACACAATATTGAGTCTATTTCATGCAAGGTTTGGGTTTAGCATGAAATTAGGAAGTTGAGCTCATTACTTAGAGTCTACTCCTCTGACTGGTTACTCTTCCAGTCCCTATGGAGAGTTTGTCGATGCCTCCTACGTCACAATCTTTTTTCAACAATCGATGCTAAGTCTATGTTTCTTGAGTTATCCAAATGTCTCATGCTCTTGTTCAAAGGAAGTATCATCTCGTGTCGACCATTCATCAGAACTCTTGAATTTTCATGTCGGCCATACCCTTAGTGTATCTCATAATGACATGAATTTATTGTCCTACCTTGCAACCTGGGCCTAATTTCATCATTGGTAGGTAACCTTTAACCCAACAGATGACATCTCCTCATTGGTCGTTGACTGGGGTGTTTTGCTTATGTTCGATGACAAGAAATATATTCACACATTGGGATTTGTGTAGTGTATTGGATTCCATTATCCCTATTGGCGGTTTATTCTCCTTTTTTGACGGTTTTCATTATTTCCTTCTATTCAGAGGGTCTCTTTTGTGCACTACTTTCTTTGGTGCATGTGAGAGACGCACATGGTTGTTGGTTTGTGAATATCCTTTTCGTTTGAGCTCCTCCTAATTATCAAGATATTTATTTGTACCTCGTGTTGGATGATAAGATATGCCTTAATGCTCTCTTTTGAGTGATTCTCCTTCCATCAACTTCAACTCATCTATTCTGGAAACAAGACCTAGAGTCCTATGAGTACCTAGAGGCTTGCAGTCATCAGTGGTTGTTTCTCTCGCAATCGACAGTTGAGAATACATCAATGTCTCCTGATCGATGGATTATCCAAGTGTTCGACCTAAAAACTCTTATTTACACTTGTTGAATGTACCCAGTGCCTTGATACCTACTTTCATTATCGGTGGGTTGTCTCGTGTTTGTTAACAGTATACCTTAATCACTGGTAATCAAATGAAGTCTCATTGTGTTCGACTTCAACTCTTTTATTCACATAATGTAGACTTTCACCTTCTGCAGATAATGTATAAGACCTCCATCTTACAGTAGCATCACCCCATATATGTTGTTGTCTTTCATCGAACTAGTACCTATAATATGACTTCAGTGATCATGGAAGATCATATTGTACTCTATTGTATACATATATCTTCGGTTGATTTTGAGACTAGAATCTACAATGTCTTTCTTGTGACTATGATAGTGATCCAGGTGGATATTGGTGGCCACCCACCTTTTTTAAATGGCTCAAAATAGTTTTCTGGCAATTTTGGCAATTTACTATTTTTAGCAGGTTTTAACTTTCGGGGCCATTTTGAGGGTCCAAATGAAGTTTTTTCAAGGTAGATGTTCTCAATGATATCCAAAGGCATGATTGAGCCCCCAAAATTAATCTCCTCGATGATACCTTTCCAACGAGCTATCACACGCCTAAAACAGAGATCGTATGCAAAAGTTACGACCCCGGGAAGTTGATGTACTCACTTTCCCAAATGGGGCCCACATGACTTTTGGCGCTTCATCTCCTAGGGTTAGGTTTTTGGATGTCTAGGGTTTTTGGCATTCCTGCTTATTGTAAAAATTCCTTCAGAGCCTCATTGTAATCATCTTCTTGCGAATGCGAGTAGCCGTCACATCTCTTCTCAGAGATAAGCTGCCACCATTCTAGCGAGTCTTTCACTCTGTATTTTTACAGTCTTTGTACATTTCTTTCATTAATAGAAATCACGTATTACTGTGTATCTGTGTTTATGGTTGAATTTATGATACACTTATGTTATATTATTTAATATACGCGATATCTCTCTGCATTTATTTATTATATCTCCGCTCTCATTTTGTGTCGAAAATAATCCGGATCAGTGGTATCAGAGCAAGCTGCTCTTGATCATTTTTTTTCAGTGCATGTCCTCGACGGGGTCTGAGTATAGCAAGTTGGGTCTTGAGCTTGTCTCTCTTGAATACAATCTCTCTCACACACCCAAGAAACCCTCAATGGCGGAAGAAAAGAAAAACGACGGAGCAGACGATCCTATCAATCTGTTGCTTGAGCAAGCTCTCACGCGACAGAGGGACGAAATGATGGAGAAATTTTCCCACATCCTTCAATGCCTGCCGATAGCATCAGGCGCATATTCATCAAGCAGCCACTTTGGAGGCACCCTACCTTTCAAGGTACAAGTTAATTTTGATATTCCTGTATTTGAAGGACAGATAGATGCAGAAGCCCTAGAAAAATGATTAACTCTGCTGGAAGGTTATTTCTCTGTTCACAATTTTTCCGACAAAGAAAAGATCACCTTTGCACTCCTTAAATCTCTCCCTCATGTCAAACATTGGTGGGAAACTTACTGAGAGCAAAGTTCCATAGAGGAGTCTGGAATATATGGGGCCGATCCCACTTGGGATTTTTTTGTGGATGCGGTAAAAGAACAGTATTACCCTATTGGAAACTATGAGGACCAGTACATGAGATGGACCACACTACGGCAAGAGAGGGGACAAGCAGTTACAGAGTTCACCAATACCTTCCATACCTTGCGCACCAATCTGGGTATCAAAGACTCCGAGCGACATTTGGTTCTGAAATACCGTGGGGCTCTACATAGATACATCCAAACTGAAATGGATTTTCTGGATAGCTCATCACTTGGTGTTGCTTATCGATATGCTGCTAAAATTGAGCAGAAATTTAAGCACCAGAACAAATGGGAATTCAGGTCTGCAAATCCGCAACAACCAAAGTATGACAAAGACGGCCCTAACAAGCAGTCTCCCAAAAACCAGTCCAAGACACAAGAAAAGAAGGGTCATGGGAAGACAAAGAAGGACACCGGAAAATGGTGCGAGTTCCACAAAATCCCCTGGCACAACACCGATGAATGTCACTCAAAATAGTCATTGGTGGCCCAGATCAAAGACAAAGAGCCGAACCCTGATTTAGAATCCAATTATGAAAATAATGGTAAAGGACAGATCATTGACGCAGACCCCACTGCTATTGCCGCGACCGCAACAATTCAACCAGAAGAACCAATAGATCCTGAAGAGGGGGAGCACCTTTTTCATTCACAGATGTGGGTGAAGGGGAACCCGCTACATTTTATTGTTGATAGCAGAAGCCAGAAGAACCTCATCTTAGCAGAGGTCATCAAATAGTTGGGATTGTCAACAACGCCACACCCGTAGCCCTACAACATCAGGTGGCTTCGGCAAGGACGAGATCTCTGTGTCAGGCAACAGTGTCGATTGTCATACGACATCCAACCCTTCAAGGATGAGGTATTATGTGATGTTTCCCCACTGGATGTCTGTGATGTTCTCTTGGGCCAACCATATATGTGGAGACGCCATGTTGTTTATGAGTCTCGACCCCATAGTGTCATTGTTACTTTGGGGGGTCATCTCTACAGAATACCAGAGGTAGTTCCGACTATTGTTCCACCTAAAAGTGCCGCAAGGTAGTATCTCATACTGCAAAATTCAGCTTCTCAACAATTTGTTCAAAAGGAGAACAAAATGACACTGCAACCACTACAGCCTTGCCCCAAGAACCTTCTATCCAACAAAAGCAGGTCGACAAGGTTGCAGCAAAGTGCAAAGATTCCTTCTGCACATCGTCCTCTCATGTATCTCAACTTTTTGAGTAGCCTCAACCGCAACATGTTTGTGACAAATTTCCACAAACTGAGCAGCGCGACGTCTCCAGCAAGACAAGCAGCTCACCAAGATGCAGATTCAACAAATGCTTTTCCCTCTCCCCCAGGAACTCAATGCAATGGAGACCATTACTTCCTAAGGAGGGAGGATTGATCCAGGTAGATATTGGTGGCCACCCACCTTTTTCAAATGGCTCAAAACATTTTTCTGGAAATTTTGGCAATTTACTATTTTTAGCAGGTTTTAACTTTCGGGGCCATTTTGAGGGTCCAAATGAAGGTTTTTCAAGATATAGGCTCTCAATGATGGCCAAAGGCATGATTGATCCCCCAAAATTAATCTCCTCGATGATACCTTTCCAACAAGCTATCACAGGCCTAAAACGGAGATCGTATGCAAAAGTTACGACCTCGGGAAGTTGATGTACTCACTTACCCAAACGGGGCCCACATGACTTTTGGCGCTTCATCTCCTAGGGTTAGGTTTTTGGATGTATAGGGTTTTTGGCATTCCTGCTTATTGTAAAAACACCTTCAGAGCCTCATTGTAATCATCTTCTTGCGAATGCGAGTAGCCGTCACATCTCTTCTCAGAGATAAGCTGCCACCATTCTAGCGAGTCTTTCACTCTGTATTTTTACAGTCTCTGTACATTTATTCATTAATAGAAATCGTGTATTACTATATATCTGTGTTTATGGTTGCATCTCTGATACACTTATGTTATATTATTGAATATACGTGATATCTCTCTGCATTTCTTTATTATATCTCCGCTCTCATTTCGTGCCAAAAAGAATATGGATCAGATAGCCTATGGAACATGTCCACTTTGTATTTCCTATTCATGGCCATGAGATCCTATTTGATGTATATCCACATGGATATGTAGTGTAATTCAGATTTGAATTCATGTGTACAAAGTCATTATGGATTGCAATATTCTCATGAGTAAATAGTACTCCCAGCTGAGTCTTCATTACTCTACTTCTGGGAATTATAATATACTTCGGTCATCACAGATACTCCTCTAACCTCACGCATTAGGGGGAATATGTTATAACAAATGTTTCCACACTCCATGCATCTTACTCTGATGGCCTTCCATTTCCCTCTACAGACCTTATTTCCCCTCACTCCAGAGATAAAAATTCATATTATTATACATGTACGTTGTTGACGATTAAAAATCATCATGAAGTTTTTTCCCGCAAAGTGTTAAGTGTTACTAAAACCTATTATTATAAAGCTAAATAATACTAGTAGGTGGGACCCCATTGTGGATTGGAGATCAGGTTTGGTTCTTATTTAATGTTATGCTACTGTTTGAGATTTCTTACATGGTTTATGACATATTTCTTTTATTGGATGATGGATCAAGCATATTATACGTATTCTTTGCTGCTCCAGGGTCACGTTTAATGTTACAACGACCTATGTTATTCATGGTTACCATTACTGTCTGTTCCTAGATCTATTACTTGTGTCACCTGTAGCAGACATATGTTAGTAACAAAAAATAAAGGAAAAATTAAAAGGAGACTAAGAAAAGAGAACAAAAATGCAAGTGAAAGGAACTATTCTATACTAACATACTACATTATATGCATTAAGGGGATCATGGTAAATCCTAGCTAACATATGATAGCCATGCGATTTATTGAAGTTATAGAGAACCATAATTAGCATGCATAGTTGGAATGGTAATATGTGATGTGGGTGGTGCTCTTGGCAATTAAGGGTTGTTTTTCTAGATGGATGGTTTAGATTGGATGATTTGTTGAGTTATTGACTGGAAGATACTAAGAAATTAAATGAACTTGAGTGTGGAGGTGACGTGCATTTACTGCACATCACCCTTACTCCCTTCGTTGACCGCCACCCTAGTCGGGCTATTGTTCAACCTTGTTGTTGTGGTTATGCTCTGATTTCTTAGCAGAGAGGAACCGCTCGACCAACTCGCATTTTAAGGTGTTTGATGATAGGTATGTCTTTTTTTGGCCATTCATGAGTCTGCTCTGGTTATGAAATAGATATTGGCTCAAGTGTATTGGTTTGTGCTTTCTTTAAGTATTGCAACTGTGTAAGATTGTGATTTTGAAATGGAGCATTGATGGTTTTCTCTGCAATAATGTTGAAGTCATAGTATTATTGGTCATCCTAGGTATTAGCAGCCATAAGGGCTCTCTGTTATCCTTGTTGGTTTGGTTGGAGGGTTTTTGTTGGTTGGTTGTCTTCACGCATTCGTATCACTGTATCCATTCTTTGGCTTTTATGGGTTTTAATGGCTGGAAGCACCTTGGTCACTTCTTTTTGTTCACTTGGGAAATGGTTTGTTTTCACCACTAAAGGTTGCGCAGTGGGTTATTTTGTTCTTTCTCAGCCTTGTCTTCACCTTAGCGTTGTGCTTGTTTGAATGGAAAAACACGAGGGTTATACCCTCCATGTGTTAAGTATCATTACAAGGCCAAATTGGAGCCTCACTCCTCTGTTATAACCTCTCCTGTCACATGTTTTCGTCACCCTGTCCACGAAGTAAGTTGTGGTGTTCTTCGTATATGCGTCATTGGTCTCAGAGGTTATCACCTTTAAAAGGAGTTGGCTCTGATTCTCCATGTGTTGTCCATGACAAAGAAAACCCTTAACTCTTCCAGTCTAAGGGTTGATAGAGAAGACTATCAGGTCTGTTGGGTTTACTATTGGTTATTATTGATTGGTATGTATTGTCGACAAAATTTAGTACAGGATCGTCCTATTGGTTATGTGACAATCATATTGGTTTTGGGATCTAGCAACTTCTTGTTTTATTACAATGGATACACCCTGCATGATTAATTGGATAGATCAAATACACAGTAACCCTCATGGTGTTTTGATAACCCAGTATTGTTCTTAATTGAGTGAGTCATAGTGTCGCTTCATGTCGATGCGTGGGTTTGTGTGGTTTCCACAACATGTCAGGTCGGATTGCTATGACAGTTCAAGTATAGTCTCAACATTGAATTGGTTATTGAAGTTTTGGGTTGATACACAGTCATTGTCTTTTGCATTGGAAATTATTGGGATGTTAAACTTGGCATTAGTTACAATTGTTTATTGATGTGCGCACGCAATCCATTTGTATGTGTGGTGTTCCTATGCCATGAATAATTGGTCATTGTAACTATGAGTTTTCTTTTTGGGGGCCATATGGTTATTGTAGCTGGGATGACTATAGAAAATCCATCCACTGTATGCATTATGGTTATTTGATTGCATCATTAGGGATGAGCCCGAGTTTTACACAACATGGTTGATTGCAGTTTGATTAATTTTAAGCAATACTGTATTAAATTGATAGCTCAGTAAGATGGGTTGAGTTAATACTATGACTATGTGTTTAGAAGTGTAAAATGGAAATGTTGCATCATGGTGTTTTGGGTGTCTGTCGACTGTGTATGATATGAATATTTTGGGTTGCGCACTCAGAGATAGTCGCAGAGTTTTAAACTTGGCCTTGTTGCAATTCGATTATTTGTATTATGGAGTCAGATATGCTTTCTACCTCATTGTGTTGGATGAATAACCCAACATTTTAAAATGTTTAGGTACAAGGAAAAATTTGGACCTGTAAGTTACAGGAATGAAATTGAGTTTTTGTGTGAGTTGAATGGTGATTGGTTACTTGGGTGTTTAAATGACAAGACATGATCTTTGCAAAATGAATATGGATCATTGTGTTGACTTTCCATTGGGTATGTTAAATGAATGTCATGCACAGTGACAGGCATGAGTACTATGATAGTATCACCATAGTGCAGTTTGATTATTAAATAAATATAGAGACAAAATCGAGCATGATTTTGTTTGCCCGCATTTGATGAGCAAGTGAAAGTAATGGATTGTATATTTTTATTGAAAATTGCTTATGGATAAAGGGGAGAAAATAGGGATCCCCTACATATTGTTGTGGAATGCTTACTGTTTTGGTTGATTGGCACTGTGTGAATATTTGGTTATCAACAATGAACTAGGTAATACACAGTAATTGTTATTGGGTCACAATGATCATTTGGTTGATGCATCTCATTTTGACAGAATGATTATATGAATTACTTGATTAATTTTATGAACAGTAACCGCTCTCATTCCCCAACCATTATTTCTCTTTTCGCTAATTACAATCCCATCGCCTTCCCACATTCATTTTTCACTCCCTATTCTAAAATTGATTACAGTCAAGAAAATTATGTGTTGAAGTAGTTGGCAATATCAATGTCTTGGTTGAATTATAGTGATGTTTCCTTTGGTTTACAGTTGATTGTTGTTGTCTTTGAGAAGTAACCATATCTTCCCCCCCATTGAATCATGTTTCACTCAATACAAACCCCTCACATATCCTGGGACCTTTTATTCACCCCCTGCTCATTGATGAACAGTTAAACAATTTGTATGGATTGGATTGCATGAGTTTGATATATTGTTGAGCCAAATCTATTTCATATTTTTAAGGAGTTATCATGTATGGTTATTTAGAAGATTATTTTCTAATCAATCACGCATACAGGAATGAGATATTCAAATAAAAGGCTGAAAATTGAGGCCTACTATGCTTTTGTCAAAGAGAAGGCCATGACTGCCCCTCCCCCATGTTCAGATAATTCTGGCAAATCTGCATCCTCCCACTTGCAATGGAAGGACGATTTCTCTCGTATGATTAGCAAGATGAGGCTCAAATATTCCATGCAGACTAAAATAGGTTCAGAAGGACTAAAGGATGATAGCCTCAACAAGGGAAAGATTGCCTCACAAACTGGGAAATGTGGATCTTAAGTTTTCTTTTATTGTTTATGACAGTTGACTTTAGATGTTCATATATCATGCTTTTTGGATATGCTAGTAATATATTTTGGAAAATAATTGCAAACATTATTGAGATAAATTGCCAAATGTTAATACGATTATGGGAGTTACAAGAAGGTGTGTTTTTGCTTATTTGACTAGTATGTTATGATTGTTAAGAACTAATGGGAGTCACAATGGGTCCCACCTACTAGTTATTATTTATGTTTAACCCTTATTATGATTATGACATTTCCCCCTTAACTAAAAATTTAGTTGAGTCTTTAGTTAACTTAACTAATGAGGTGGTTTAACTACCTCAGCCAATTCTGATTTTCTTAAAGGCAAAAGGAAAGGGAGGAACAAAGGGAGGATAGAAGTAGAAACATACTAAGGTTTTCTCTTTGATTTTATGTTGAGATAGTTCAATTATAATTCATTCTTTTATTCATCACAAGCCTAATTATCTTTTATGATAGCAAGGTCTTATTGTAGACAACAATATTCAAGGCTGAATTACATCATTCATACACTTGTTTTTCAGAGGTGTTGATGTATCTTTGACAATTTGTGTAGACTTGTCTTTTTGTGAATTAGTTTTCATGACTGACAAAGGCTATTGTGTAGAGTCGAGTAGGAAAAAATCTGTGGCAAACTGATCTAGCTTTTAGAGTTCAGTTTTTGGTTTTCTGTCAGAGGTCCTTTTGTATGTTCCATCGAGGATGTCTAAGTTTGACTTTGGTCCAAAATTTTTGTATGAGATTTTGTAAAGAAAATGACTCTTTGGTGAATTGGAATGAAATAAAGGATTGCTTTATGTCTCATCTGTCTTGATTGTCATCTTGGTGTCTTTACTTCTGTCTTTACATTCATTTCAGCAACTGTGATATTCAGAAAATTACATAAAAAGTAAATTTACAAGAAGTTTTTTATTGATAAAAGACTAGCCTAATCACTGGTAATTAATACTTGTGAGTTAGAATGTTATTTTTGTTGGCTATAAACAAAGGGTGATATTCTCGTCTATTTTTCTTTAGCCAAGCAGAATCTGAAAATGCTTGAGTAAGATCATTTCATATCTTTTCCTCAACATTTATTTGGTGACCATACTGGGAAGATCTTCAATATCTCTCTGGTTAATTTTTATACTCGATTTTCATCAATACATCTTTCTTTTCTGAAATTGATTCTTTGACTGGTTTATTCTTAATGATTGTTCTTGTTGCAAGGAAGCCCAATATTGAGCCCGATATTCAAGATCATACTAGCATTACATTGAATCTATTTAATACCATCTTAGACACTGCCAATACTTGTGTTGAGATTAACCATTCTTGGGAAACAATTGAACAAGATATTAGTGCTCAAGAACAATTGGAAGCTAGATGTAGACAACCTAGAGATCAGCAGTGACCCTTTTGTTTCTTCAAGTTTTGGCCTTTCTTTCATGTCCTTAGATTCTCGTGCTTCTAGAAGAAGAGGCTTGTCACCTGAAATCAATCCTATTGCTAAAATAGGAAGAAGGAACATTATGTTATCTGCCCAACAAGTGCTCTAAGGATAACTTTATCTAATTCATCTAGATCTTCTTTCTTTCCCTCATCTATCATCCAAAAGATGGAATATAGTGGTGGCTCTGGCGGCACTAGAAGTGCTCCATCTTCTAAATCGTCATTTTCATCATTGATCGGTAGCTTATATAGCTGCCATATTCCTATACAATCTACCACGAACCCCACCAATTTCATTAAAATTATGGGATTTTTTAGTTCGAAGAAGATGCCACAACTACACCATGGCATGTTTCCTCTCCTCTTAACTTAGCACCTGCTACTCGTCCACTTCTGAGGTTTAAAGAGAACCTGCCTAATTTTTCAGGAAATAACACTATCACTACAAACGAACACCTGGTGGCATTTTCTAATGCTTGTCATAATATAGGGGCCAACAACAATGACACTTTCATGTGCTTGTTCGTCAATTCCTTGGAAGGAAAGGTTGCAGCCGACTTCTTTGACCTTCCTCCTAAGATTTTGTCTACTTCGGAGGAGTTAATCTATTGGTTTTGATCCACTTATTGGAAATCCAAAAGCCCCTCTGAGAAGTTAAGGGAATACAATAATGTCACCTATAAGGATGGTGAGCCCATCAAGTCTTTCAACTTGTGTTTCACCAAGTTATACAATCAAATCCCCAAACTTATCCTCCCTCATAACCAAGCTACTTTCATGCATTACTACAATGCATTGTCTTACCCCTACCATCATAGGCTTGAGGAAAAATCCATTGATAATATTGTTTCCACTCTGCATGATTGTTCAGAGTATGAAGAACAACTTGAAAGAACTGGTCTTCCCCAGGGATAATCGGTCAGACAGACGGACATGTCTGCTCTCCTACAGCTAGTACAAGATATGAACAACCATATGATAGCATTTGATCGGAAGGGTATTGTCTCCCCTCTCACCCCTAGAGCTTCATCCTCTTCTGCACCCCCCTTTAGGAATCCAGTTGAAAATAGTTTTCATCCTAAGGCTATCTTGCCTCAGAGTTGGTGTAAATTTTGTGAGGAACACCACAAAGAAACCACATGTGAGGTAAAGAAGAGTGCCAGAGATAAGATATTTGGTAAAAGACTAGAAGCTACTATCATTGTCGTAGCTTTTGCAGAACCAGAGGATGTCATGGTCATCAATACTAGGAACAAAGCCTATGCTCCCAAGGGAAAATTTGATCCTCCCTCCAGTTCTTCTTGCCCGAGCTCATCCTCAACCGCTCCTACTCTCCAAGATCCTAAGGTTCCTGAAAATCAAGGAATCACTCCTCCTCTCCCCTCTTCCGAATACAATATCTTGAATCAGTTGGCCAACATCAAGGCAGATGCAACCCTTCTACACATGGTTGCCATCCCTGAACAACAGATGCATCTGAAAAAATTCATGGAAGGAAAAGCTTCTACTGTAGCCAATCTTTCCGAAGAGATA
This sequence comes from Picea engelmannii, assembly GCA_009831015.1. Lineage (NCBI taxonomy): Eukaryota > Viridiplantae > Streptophyta > Pinopsida > Pinales > Pinaceae > Picea > Picea engelmannii. The sequence goes on along the minus strand of ML804935.1, from coordinate 43,363 downwards.
AATGAAGAGGATTCTGTTGTAAATAAAGTAGGTGTGCATAACTTTAGATACCCTGTAAAAAATCCCCCTTTTTATATTTCTATAAAAATTATGGATAAAATTTCCCATTGTTGCCTCATTGATGGTGGTTCAGGCCCAAGTGTGATGTCGAAGATTATTATGGAAGATTTAGGCTTGTTTTGTACAAAGGAAAACGCCAGAAGCATGCTCTCCTATAATAGTTGTTACACCTCAAAATTACTCACTTCGATAGTGTCACAAGTGTCGTCATTACAAGTGTTGTAAGTGTCACATCTTGTCTGCAAGTGTTGCATCTTGACCACAGGTGTTATAAGTGTTGCTAAAATCATACTACCTTCTTGCCTATGTCATGCCTCCAACGACATGACAGGGACACTTAGGACACCTCAAAGACTAGTTTTGAAAAGGAGGAATCAGTCTACTAGAAGTACAAGCCTTTTTCCACTGAAAGAACCACTCAAAAATGGGTTTTGGAGAGGAGCGCTCCCCTATACACTGTTAGGGAGTGATGGCGCTGCCTGGCCTTCTTTAGGGGAGTGTTATAATGCTCTGGTGCCCCTTTTGGGGGAGCGCTACCTTTTCTGGGTGAAATTTGGTTTGTTGAGAAGAATTAGGGAAAGTTCCCCTCATTATCTAAAGGTGGTTGGGTTAAAATATGATATCAAGGCATGATCTTAGGGAAGATCCTCAACTGAAGGAGAGAAATCCTCAACTTACCCCAAAGATATCTCAAGTGGTTGGGCCTCTCCAGGCCTATATAAGGAGGTTTTCTCATGGTGAAAGGGAGGATGGAAAGTATTGTGAAGCATATAACTTATGATCTCATGAGGAAGATGTCATTTCGAACATCAAAATTCTGTGTGTGGATTGTTTAAGCAAGGGTTTGGACAAGGAGAACTCGATGAAATTGTTGCACTCACATTTATGGCTGTAAGTAACATTTTATTCTCATTAATACAATCAATGCTTGGCCTGTTTCTTTCAAACTTGTACTTGTTCCATATAAGTTTGTCTACAATAGATGGATATATGTTTGAGCTAATATTAGTAGAATAGGAAGTCTTTTGTACCTTTGTTTGTTTTGTAGGACCTATCAAGGAGCTCAAGATCGAAGCTTGTCCTGGACTTTGCAAGGACAAACATCGTTCATAAGGTACATATCTTTCTCTTTCTCATTCATTCATTAGCTTGATTAGATTTAAAAGGAAGTTAGTGTCCATGTTAAGAACTTTCTATATTGGTCTTAGAAGTCTAGGGACCTCAAGAGAATCCAATTGTCTGCAGGGGGATTTCTCTTCAACGGAAATTGGCAACTCCACTGGGGAGGAACTCTGATTTTTGTTTCCTTTCCCAGATCTTTTTTTGGACCTTTTCCCACACATTTGATCTTCTTCATATTGAATTTTGTATTCTTATAATGGTTTGATTTCCTCTTTATGTCATCATGATCACCTCGATTGACTAAATTTTCTTGAATTTTTTAGTTTCTGAGAACTTTTCTAAGCTTTTGAAGCAGAGCGCTCCCCTGCCCTTGTTATCAGAGTGCCAATGCTCCTTGATGGTCTTACACGGACTGTTATAACACTCTGGTGCCCCTTACACTAGAGCGCTACCCCTTTTTGTGAAAAATCCTCTAGTTTTTCAATTTTTTGGGTTTAGCTTCTGCTTTTTACATTTGCTCAGGGTCTCATAATTTCAGTCCATCTTGGTATTGGCCTTCAATACCCTATTTTCTAAGGATTCATCCTCTTCTATTTGGATTTTTTGGCATTTGTTCTTACTTTGCAATTTGTCCTTCACAATTTGGAGGCAATTTGTCATTTTCTTCTCGTTTATCTGAATGAGTGAAAACTTTGTAAGGGGTTTCAAAGGTCTTTTCTACTTTTCTTTAAGATCTTTGAGTCATCTTGTCCAATATATTTCTCCTTCCTTTTGAGTTTTTGGTTTTCTATTTCTTGTTTGATCACAACAAGGGTGTCTTTTGGTTTATGTGAAGTTTTCTTCCAGATTGCTTAAATCTCACAACTCTTGAAGTCCAATTAGCATAGGAAGATTTACATCTACTGGTTATCAGTCACATATAAACATTTTATCATTGCATTTGGATTCCTTATTGAGGACTATGTTAGGACCCTAAATTGTCCCTTTTTCACTACACCTTTTGATCATTCAACCTTCTCATTCCTAAGCTAAATGACTATTATAATGAGCACCAAGACCCTTTTTCCCAAGGTACAAACTATTCATCTTGCTTTTATGTTTTCATTTACTTAGCATGTTTGATTGATAACGTTCACATATTTTAGCCATGACATAATTTAACTAATGATCAAAGTGTTAGAACAACCCACTTCAAGAAACTCGTTGCTGTCACAGCTATGCGCAATGCCTGGAAGCTGTTACGGGACTTCTGCAATGTATGCCCATCAATCCTGGAAGTTGTTACACAATTGCTACGATAGAAGCCTGTTAATCTCGGAAGTTGTTACAACAGACACCACCAGTCCTGTTGTGATACGACTGCTGCAACACTTGTTGATTAGAATGTTGGCTCACGATGTTGATGAAGGAGAATTCAAGATTTTGTGTTGATGATATATAACGAACAATCGGAGAATCGTGGATTCTCAAGACTTCTCTATTTATGAACTCTGATTGAATATGACTTAAATAGCAGAGATTTTGTAATGTAAAGGGTTGTTAGTTTTTTTTGCTGGAACAAAAGAAAGGAACGATTATTGTACACATACATCTTTTTGGCAATTGAATGAAGAAGTGGATTGAATTTATTTAGCGAATGTAACCTATCTTTTGAGTGGATTTAGTGAGAAGGAAAGGGCCCACCTTCCTCACTGATTCCCCTCTGTTTCAAATTCTAGACTTAGTTGTTTTTATTGCAAATGGTTTAACTATTAGATATTTTTGAATACAATTGTTGTTACAGTTTAATTCCTTCTTAGTAAATGCACATAAACTTGTCTCATGAGAATTAGGAGTCAGTTGTTGAACATGGCTGGAGAAATGCTTTTCTTCTTTTCTGCATTAGGTTAAAATATCGTTTTGGAGAATTAAAAGTGTGAAGTAGCTTCTTGCAATAAGTAGATTTCCCTTTTGAAATAGTATAGAATTTCTTCCTGCAAAAGTAAATTCGAAAGTTAGATTAAGGTAGGCAATTCATGTTTTTTTGTATATTCATTAGTTTAGATTGCAATTAGGATTGTAAGGTTGTAGCACTCCAGCTGTATCAACATAAGTGTGTTAGTGATATTGTTTGTTTGTTTTGTTAAAAAAAAGAACTTACATACTGCAATTAGATTAGAGATGCTTTCATAATCTAGCATAGACTGTGCAGAATTATCTTGAAATAACAGACTTCCTTGGGTTGACAATTTATATTGAACACTTTGATTTTCCATTCAATTAGACAATTAAAGTGCCCAACATTTTGGCACCGTTGCCGGGGAAGATAATTGTAGATTTTGGTAAGCACACTAGTTTTTTTTTAGGAATGAATAAGTCTGCATGAATCACCAAACGCGAGAACGAAACCCCCAAAATACTAACATTACAGGCACCAAACGACGTGGAGGAAGAAATATTAACATACTGGGAAGACATACCATTGTTGATAATATTATAGCCAGAGCAGATTCTTCTTCAGGATCCATTTTTCGCCCTGCCAATCCTCCAAGAGGACGTGATCCACAGTCAGTAGAAACACCCCCTCTTGAAACATCATTCTCATCAAGGGCTGAAGCTGAAGTTGTAGTTGAAAGAGAAGCTGAAGATTTGCCACCAACAAATCAGCAAGCAATACTAGAGAACATTGAGGATCAAGGCAGTATAGCCTGGAACCGAGAAAATCTAGAAGAAGTTATTTATCAGATCAACGGTCGGATAGTCACTAAGGAAGAGTGGGACGCTATTCATATTGAGTGGAGGGAGAGAGCACATATGGATAATCAAGGGGATAATGAAGAAGATCCCTACCAAGAGAATCCACAGAACAACGAGGATCAGGTAAACAATGAAAACACTATCTCTACCCTGGTTTTTCCTATTTCTGATATTCGCACACAAGGTATGGCTCCTATGAAAAACATACCTCTCTCGGCTCTCCCAAATTTTCATGGATTATCTACTGAAGATCTAGATGATTTTTTGTTTGAACTTGAAATTTTGTGTAGAAGCTATGACTACACTACCTTTGCACAGAAGCTCAAACTGTTTCTAGCCACATTAAAAGGAAATGCGTTAAGATGGTTCATGAGCCTTGGAGGGGAAAACATTTCAACATGGATACAAATGAGGCAGCTTTTCCTGCACAAATATGAAGACTATTGTCGAACAAGGGAATGTAGAGAGGAGCTATTCAAAATGTCACAAAAGGAGGATGAGACCCTTAAAGATTTTGTGGAGCGACTCCAATACAATATACAACGGTCTGGCCATCCAGATGTGAGTAAAGACATTCTGAAAACCATTTTCCTAAAAGGAGTTAGAGAAGATTGCTTAGATATGTTGAATATGCTTGGTAAAGGAGATATATCTAAGGAATCCTATGAGGACATTGTAGACCTCTGCAAAATATGTTCTCGAGGATCTACAAGGAATAAGCTAGCTACCAAGGATACTACTTTTTCAAGGGTACAAAAATCAGCAAATGGACGAGCAAGAAGAGCAGAAATAGGTAATCTGTTAGAAAGTTTCAGAACAGAGATGATTAACTCTTTTGCCTCACAAATGGATACTTTATAGGTCAAACAGAAACAAGCAGAACCAGAGCAAGTATTATGCATTTTCTGTCCAAAATGCAGGAAGAAACATCCACCAAGGGAGTGCCCACTGAAAAGTGTCCAGGTATGCCTTATTTGTGAATTAGACCATGCCACTGACCAATGTCCTTCTCTACCAGGTGTAAAAGCATCAATGAAGGCAATTAATGAGGAGGCAGAGGCTACCTATCTAATAACACAAAGGAGACAATGGCAGCCAAGAGGTCAAGGTATGAATTCTCAATTCTCTCCTCCGGGATTTAATTATTGGAACAATCAACTACCATATGGCCAGTCTAATGCCTCCCCTCCAAATCAAATGCCACCCTCTTATCAGGATCCAAATGCATGGTTACCTATGCCCCAACAATCGAATCACTAGGGGAAATGGAACCCATATGGGAGAGGTCCTCAACAAAAACTCAGTTATCCAAGCCAACACCAACCAAACTTCTTTCAACAATAGTTCCAACCCCCATACCAACAGCAAAAGTTGCAATTGCCTCCCAATAACTCACAAAACAAGCCTCCCTTATGACCTCAGATGCCTATGCAACCTAACCCAAACCCAAATAATAAGGTCGTTTAGAACATAGACATACTTAATGTGCCACCCTTATCTATTACTCCTATGCCTTGTGATGAAATACACTTAAGATCAGGGAGAATAGTTGAGCCAATAGTTGAATATGCTCCATCTTCAGAATCATATAAGGAATCAGGGGAGAGACCATCGGTTGATATAGAAGAAATTGACCAACCCATTCTAGAAACAATAGACCCACCATTCCCTGAAAGACTGAAAATTACAAAGCCTGTGGAATTACCATCTTTCAATCTCCTCGGAGAATTGCAAAATCTGCACGTTAATATTCCACTACTGCAAGAAATAAGGGATGTCGAAATTTATGCCAAGACTGTGAAGGATCTTTGTATCAAAAAACCTAGATGAAAAACTAAAGATCCCCTCATAGTACATGTAGTGGGGGATTTGTCTGAGCTAATGCTAGGCAAAACTCCACCTATTAAATATGGTGATCCAAGAAACCCTACCGTCATAGTTAAAATAGAACAAACATCTATTCAGCATGTACTAGTTGATTTAGGGGCATCAATTGACATCATGCCAATAGAAACCATGCAGTTGCTACAACTCAGAACAAAAATCCAACCTAATCCTATTGTTCTAGAATTAGTTGATCACTCTACCATTAGACCAGAAGGAGTAATCAATGATTTAGTTATTTTAGTAGACTCATGGGAGTATCCTGCTAATTTTGTTGTGTTGCAACCCAAATCCATTCTGGGAGGCCATCCTCTAATTCTGGGATGACCATGGTTAGAAATAGTTGACGCCTTCATAGGTTTCCAATCTGGTTCCATGACCATCTTTGATGGTTACGACACAAAAAAAACTTACCATGTATCCTCATGCTACACCCAATGCAAAACCTGAAAACTCTCTATGGATGGACACTAAGGTTGAAAGTGCTCTGCTTGTGCTAACTATTGGAAAGGCCCTGAGTTTCAAGGATGAGACAGAGGATGAATTGATCAACTATTTTTTTTGTGACCCCTCTGTTGTTACACAACACACGCACCACCAATTGATCAGAGTCTTTGACCCTATGGCCCAGGAAGAAATGAACTCGGAAATGTTCTCAGAAATTGCTGACAATCAGAGTGATTCAGCTGTAATAAAAATCCCTGTAACAGCAGATGATGAAACAACAATAGCTGAATTATTTCCTAGAGTCAGTTCCAAGAGCATCACTGTAGAAATCAAACCTGGAAAAACCCTAAACATCAGTCCCGATCTCTCCAACGCTGAAACTCGCCAACTGATGAATTTACTTATTGAACATAAAGAAGCATTTGCATGGGATTACATGGATATGAAAGGAATCCCCTCTGATCTATGCACCCACCATATATACATCAAAGAAGAATGTTGACCCATTTTCCAACTGCAAAGGAGGATGAACCCAAACCTTAAAGAAATTGTTAAAGAAGAACTTCAAAAACTTCTCAACGCCGGATTCATTTATCCTATATCAGACAGTGGGTGGGTATCACCATTGGTTATTGTGCCTAAAAAGAATGGTAAGTGGAGAGAGTGTGTGGACTATCGAGCCCTGAATAAGGCAACGCAGAAGGATCATTTCCCTCTGCCATTTATTGATCAGGTTTTAGATAACTTAGTCCGAAAAAAAAAATTCTCTCCTAGATGGATTCAGTGGCTATAACCAGATACAAATTGCCCCACAGGACCAAGATAAAACCACCTTTACCAGCCTTTGGGGAACATTTTCCTACAAGGTTCTCCCATTTGGCTTGTGTAATGCACTAGCCACCTTCCAGAGAGCTATGATTGGTACTTTTTCTGATATGGTGAATCACTGTATGGAAATATTCATGGATGACTTTACACCTTATGGGACTAATTTTGAAGATGCTTTGTCTAATCAGGAAAAAGTGCTCAAAAGATGTAAACACTCTCATGTTTCTTTAAGTACATAAAAGTTCCATATGATGATGCGTGAAGGGGTAGTGTTGGGACACTTCATCTCTTATGCAAAGATTCAGGTAGATCCAGCCAAATTCTAGGTAATTTTGGATATTCCAACTCCATCAACTCAGAAAGAGGTAAGAAGTTTCTTAGGACATGTTGGGTATTACAGGAGATTCATAACAAATTTCTCTAAAATTTCCTCTCCATTGTTTTTCTTACTACCAAAATATGTTAACTTTCGTTGGACTGACGACTGTGAATTGTCTTTTGAAAATCTTAAACAGAGATTGTCTACAGCTCCCATATTGAGAGGGCCCAATTGGGCTCTTCCTTTTCACATTTCTTCAGATGCCTCAAACACTGCAATTGGTGCAGTACTAGGGAAATAGGAGGACAAAGAACCCTATGATATCTACTATATCAACAAGAACATGGCTCCTGCTGAATTAAATTACACAGTTACTGAAAGAGAATTCTTGGCAGTAGTATATGCAATCAATAAATTCAGGCATTATGTAACTGGTTACCCAACTTTTATTCATATTGATCATATGGCCATAAAATATCTAATGAATAAACTTATTACTAATGCCTGAGTGACAAGATGGTTGTTACTACTGCAAGAATTTGACATTACTATAGTGGATAGACCAGGAAAAGAAAATGTGGTTGTTGATTTTCTCTAAAGATTACATATAAATGATGATAATTCACCTGTAGACGATTCCTTTCCTAATGAACATTTGTTTGCAGTATTTGCTTACTCACTTTGGTATGCAGACATTGCTAATTATCTGGTTGTAGGGAAGGTACCTCCCCATCTATCTCCTAGGGAAAGAAGGAAAATTATTCAAAAGAGTGCTAGGTACAATTGGATAGGAGGATACCTCTTCTACACAGGCCTAGACCAAGAAATCAGGAGATGTGTGAGGGATGATGAGGTTTATGATCTGCTGAAAGCTTTCCATGATGGCCCTTGTGGGGGTCATTTTGCTGCAAAAAGGATCGGGCATAAAATTTTAAGGATGGGCTATTATATGCCCAACATATTTCAAGATGCCAAGAATCATGTCCAAGCTTGTGACAGTTGCCAATGCATGGGTTAGCCTGTTGGATTACTGAGAGGGGTGATGAATCAGTAATAGCGTAATTATAATCCTTTTTCTTCAAATGTTATATCAATGTAGAATTATTATCCAATAATGAGCAGTAAGAAATAAACAATCACATATGCACAGTACACCAATGTTTTACGTGGAAACCCAAATCAGGGGAAAACCACAGAATGTTGTTTCTTATATGTTTTGAAGAATTATATTCATTGGAAGCACCAACTTCCTTTCTTTTCCAACTGCAACTAGAAGGAGGCTCCAACCCCCTAGTTTCTCAGGCTACAACCTGAGGGAAGCTCCAACTCCCCAATTCTCTAGCTACAACTTGAAGGAGGCTACAACCCCCAATGTTCTCTAGCTACAACCGGAAGGTGGCTACAACCACCTATCCTTGCCCCGTCCTTCCACCCTAAAGTAGAAGTAGAATGATGGAACCACTGTCACACTATCATTGTGAGATATACCGCTGTAAACTTGTACCAATAAATCTGAACCATGCATCAACCATGCATCAACCTGTACCTCAACTTGTAATCAACTTGTACCATAAACAAGTGCATCAACCATGCACCAACCTGTAATGAACATGTACCATAAACAAGTGCATCCAACCATGTATGAAGTATGTACCAATAATGTGTCAACTACTCATCAACTATGACTCATCAATATGTACCAACATCATCAACTATACACCTCATGTATGTGTGCCAACTCATCAACTATTTGTCTCAACCATGTACTCAACATGTACCACAACCAAAAGCCCTCATCAATTTCATCATCAAAATTTGATTTGTAGCTCTATAATAGACCTAGTGTATATGATCACATTCTTGCAAACCTTCCTTAACTTTAAAAACAAGAGACTATCATTTTCATCAAACTTTTATTTAGTCTCACATGCCTAGTTTTGGATTAGTCAACAACCCTAACTTGAAGTAATCATAACTTTGAACCTGTA
>ML804935.1:0-13671 GCA_009831015.1 Picea engelmannii | reverse complement strand
AATGAAAATGTCTCCTTGGTATATATATAGGAGACTAGGAGGTATAATTACAACTAATGGCCTAAAGCCGACATAAATAAAATAACATTACTAATATAATATGCCCCAATTAAGGGGTAATGAGCCAATATTAGGGCTTAACAGATACACTAATTACGGTTGTTCTTTCTTGCCACTTCACTCTTTATTTTTGCCGATGTTGCAGCTCTAGCCCTCCAATCTTTCGTGCAACAACACCTCTAATTAGACAATGTTGATGCTTTCTATTTGAAAGTGTTTCTTCATTATGACATAACTTCACATTCGGTGATATCCAGTTGGCTCACTACAGTAAGGACTACGACTCTGCACAAGTTGTCATTTCTCTCACGCTCCTTCATCATGTCCAGCTATTACATGCCATTCTGACGACATTTGGATTGTGTGGTTACTCCGACAGTTCGTTATGTGCGATAAGATTTGAGGTACATGATTAATCCTATGTGTTAAAGTAATGAAGATATAAAAGCATGATTTCCTATTACTAACCGGTTACACCTAGAGCCAATCCACTTAGTTGGGGGGGGGGGGAACGTAAATATAGTCGTTCATTCCGAAGTTTATACACACCTCCACCACCTTTCCACCCACACTTCTTTTAACTAAGACACTGTATCCTCTCTACAAATCACGTTCGAGCTTATTGTGTCTCTGATTTAGGTGATAGTTTCTCCTCCTACATGCCTGTAACTCTCAAGAAACATCATGGGAGAATCAGCTGTGAGACATGAACCCACAACTATGGACAATTTACTGCTACACCCAGAGGCCTACCAAATATTTCTTTAGGCAGACTAGATATCGTATTTTAAGAATTTGAAAGAGTTTAGTGAGGATGAGGTATTGGAGTTTAGTCAAAATCTTACTGAAGGGTATTCAATGGTGAATGGGTTAAGGATTCCAGTAACAGAAGCAAGAATTGCAGCTATAACAAGGTTGCCAAGGACAGGAGACCGATGGTTTAACAGAAAAACACATCTCCTGAATGCACAAAAGGGGTTCCTCTTCAACACAGAGTGAGTTCAGACCAAGGGAAGAGGTGTAGACGTCAATTCCTTACCATAGCCATGGGGGAAAGTTGCAGAATTTCTTAAAAGGTACATCACCTGCAAAGGCCGATACCAAGTTGTTTATTTTTCCGATTTTATCTTATTATCACGTCTGTGACATCAGAAATTGATAAACATTCCTTATTATCTCCTACAATCATTGCATAACATGGCATGTTTTGTAAAAAAATCCAAGAGCCCTAAGAACTGTGTTTCTAATCATAGACCCATTGGCCTATTAATTAGCAGAGGTATGGGCATTTCCAATAACCCATTACCTGCTGCAACAGACCATCCATAGTCTGTAATTCCAGAAAGGATTGCACCAGTACTTGAAACTGCAACCCATGGACCTCTTCCAGAGCCTCTACCCTCGGCTACAACAACAGTCCAAACCCCTACTGTCATTTTTCGTAAGACGAATCAGAAAAGAAATTGTGTAACCCGAAGCCATCCTGGAATCAATCAGACAAGATTCAATGACTTTTCATTACAACATCTTGTAGCTATGGACAAACAAACAGTTGAAGAGCCAACCGCTCGACCACAATCACAGCACTTGGCTGATACACCGATTATTGAAATCCAACCCCCTACCTCTGACAAGAAAAACCCTTCTTCTACCTCTGCATTACCTAAAAAGCGAGCAAGGATAACACGATCCACTAGAACACCAAGACTGCTTACCCCTTTGTTGAGGCACCAACTATCACACATACCCCTCCTTTTGTTGCTACAATCACACGAGATTCTCCTATTACTGCTACAGTCGATCAAGCACCTACTAGCATTACCTGTGCATTTTCGCAGAAAAGGAAATGTCCATTCAAAGGAAAACCTCGGAGATCCATTGATCAAATTGGATCAACATCAAATCAGAACCCTCTGGCTGTTGTGACAGAGAATTCTACAGGGGTACGAATACCAAGTTTTACCTTATGCCCAGAACTGCAGGAAACTATCTTCTCCTTTCAAAGTGAATGTACTCAATTCGCAGCAGAATCATCGGTTATGCCTGATGATTCTGTGCACCCCATGTCCGTTGATGATATCCAGATCATTGTAGACCCCAATATACCAGAATATCCTCCTTGTGTGCTTGAGGAAGAACACCCTGTTCCACCTCCAGCATAGAAGAAGAAGACCACTACTTTCATTTCTACTTTACCCAGGAGAAAGACCAGGTCCACCAGGTCTGTCGAAGCTGCAATTGGAAGACAAGATATGGAGCAGGTTGTTTCTATTATTCATCCACTATTCCCTATGGTTGATGCAGAGACAGTTCCACAAGAATCCATTGCCCACGTCGAGACTGGTCCACAAGAACTAGTCCTGACAGATATAGTTGTTACACCAGAAGCAGCTGCTCCACAAAATATTGTCCTACCAGAGCTAGTAATATTGGAACCAACCGACAATGTCGAGACTGCTCCACAAGAACCAGTATTGATAGACAAAGATGTTCCATGAGCACCAACTGTCCATATTGAGACTGATCCACAAGAACCAGTCCTGACGGACATAGCTGTTACACCAGAATCAGCTCCACAGCATGTTGAGGATGTACCACTTGCCCTATTGTTTTCCCAAATAGAGCAAAAGATCAAGAATACATAAAATTCTAGGATTGTTGCACTGATAACCGAGAATTCTAACCTCAAGGCTGAATTAAAAACCCTGAAACCAGAGGTGGTAGTAGCCAAACAGAAGAATCCATAGGGGATAACCATGGACATCCTAGCACTGACAAAAGATGTTTTGGGCAGAAACAAAGAACTAATGTGTTTTGAGTGTGGCAACATTTACTCTGAGGTAGGATATGAGGTAGTCAAAGTTCCAGTTGCTACAGGACCAGCAAATGTATCAATCAAGACTGAAAAAGGACTTCCTGCTACACAAAAATCAGTAAAACAGAGGAGATCTTATCGTCATAAATCAGCTCCCGGTATACCAACAGCTTGTAAACAAGAACCTCTGTTTTCTCCACGAGTCATTACTCAAGCAACATAAACTGATCTTGTTCTCAAGAATAAATAAACCCAAACAAATTGTTGACTCAACAGATTTTCTTTTTGACAGAGCATTCTTCATTATCGACACTTAGAAATTTCTCTTCACAATTTTGCACTGGAGGAAATACTGATCTACTTCAGCTACAAAATACGGTTTGAATGTGTTTTGCATGAGGACATGCAATGTCTTCAGTTGGGGGGTATGTTAGGACCCTGAATTGTCCCTTTTTCACTACACCTTTTGATCATTCAACCTTCTCATTCCTAAGCTAAATGACTATTATAATGAGCACCAAGACCCTTTTTCCCAAGGTACAAACTATTCATCTTGCTTTTATGTTTTCATTTACTTAGCATGTTTGATTGATAACGTTCACATATTTTACCCATGAAATAATTTAACTAATGATCAAAGTGTTAGAACATCCCACTTTGAGAAACTCGTTGTTGTCACAGCTATGCGCAATGCCTGGAAGCTGTTACGGGACTTCTGCAACGTATGCCCATCAATCCAGGAAGCTGTTACAGGACTTCTGCAATGGATGCCCATCAATCTTGGAAGTTGTTACACAATTGCTACGACAGAATCCTGTTAATCTCGGACGTTGTTACAACAGACGCCACCAGTCCTGTTGCGATATGACTATTGCAACACATGTTGATTCGAATGCTATCTCACGATGTTGATGAAGGAGAATTCAAGATTTTGTATTGATGATATATAACGAACAGCCGTAAAATCGGGGATTCTCAAGACTGCTCTATTTCTGAACTCTGATTGACTCTGACTTAAATAGCAGATCTTTTGTAATGTAAAGGGTTGTTAGTTTTTTTTTGCTGGAACAAAAGAAAGGAACGATTACTGTACACATACATCTTTTTGGCAATTGAATGAAGAAGTGGTTTGAATTTCTTTAGCGACTGTAACCTATCTTTTGAGTGGATTTAGTGAGAAGGAAAGGGCCCACCTTCCTCATCGATTCCCCTCTGTTTCGAATTCTAGACTTAGTTGTTTTTATTGCAAATGGTTTAACTGTTAGATATTTTTTAATACAACTGTTGTTACAGTTTAGTTCCTTCTTGGTAAATGTGCATAAACTTGTCTCATGAGAATTAAGAGTCAGTTGTTGAACATGGCTGGAGAACTGCTTTTCTTCTTTTCTACATTAGGTTAAAATCTCATTTTGGAGAATTAAAAGTGTGAAGTAGCTTCTTGTAATATGTAGATTTCCCTTTTGAAATAGTATAGAATTTCTTCCTGCAAAAGTAAATTTGAAAGTTAGATTAAGGTAGGCAATTCATGTTTTTTTGTATATTCATTAGTTTAGATTGCAATTAGGATTTTAAGGCTGTAGCTCTCCAGTTTTATCAGCATACGTGTGTTAGTGATATTGTTTGTTTTTTTTGTTAAAAAAAATAACTTCCATGCTACAATTAGATTAGAGATGCTTTCATAATCTAGCATAGACTGTGTAGAATTATCTTGAAATAACAGACTTCCCTGGGTTGAAAATTTATATTGAACACTTTGATTTTTCATTCAATTAGACAATTAAAGTGCCCAATGGACTATTACATGAGGTCATTTCATCTTGGTGTTTGAAAGTGAAAGGAAAATCCTTCTCCTTTCATTAAAATAGACATTCATTGAAAGAAAAGACTGCTTATCATTTCTTGTGCATGTTTTGCGAACTGAGTCATAATATCATCAGTCTTCACTCTCATACACCTTTGAGTAAACAACGGCCACTAAAATCAACGCCAAACTAAAGTTTATCAGACTTTTTACATTTTGTTAGGCAAACCTACATTAGCTTAAGGTGTAGGGCTTTGTAATAGGTTGAAAGGATAACTTTCCAAAGCTATAAAACAAACTTAGTATCTTGCAGTAGGGAGAGTGAAATCCAATTGTCATATAGTATTTATGGGATCCCCCTCTCACACAGGGGTTACGCACGAGGTCACACTCGGGAGAGCTACGAAGATTATCCCTCTTTGGTTTGACTGATTGTAGTAGTCGGATCGTATTATGGGGGTCACTTGAAGGTATACCCACAATGTTGAGTGGAAGCCTTTCAAGTTGATTTCGGGCTAGATACCCTACCCTTACGTTCGAACTGGACTGTCGACTGTACCCACCCAGGGGCTGACTGCAAGTTGGTGACCTTAGTAGCCACAATATTTAGGGTCTTACACAAGGTGACAGTGAAGGGAAGTCTCACTGTACCTGGAACAGACGTTGGTCAAACTCACTCTAGCTCCTTGGAGGGTAAATCCACAATTATTGCATGGAATCTTGCACCAAGGTGTAAGTCCATTAAGCAGGTCGCCAACGTAACTGATCCACCCTCTCTATCCCAGCCCCTTGCTATTTTGATCTTGTGACATTGGATTTCATCACCAACTAGTGGTTTCACCGTGGGAAGGTTTGTTTGATTGATTGCTTCTCAGATACATAGCGTGTGTTGTTTGTTTTACTTGGTGGACCTTAGGTTGAGTCAGTATTAATGGTGTCAACTTCTGAGAGTACCAATGGAGGAACCCCTTTTCCCAAGGAACCTTACACCTTTCCTTCTTTTGGAAACTTTGGTCCTCCGTATATTGCCACACTGAGTCTTCCAGGACTCACCATCGGATTACCAGTTTGGTTGTTCCCCACTCCGATGATCTCGAATCCTCCCAATATTTCAACTGCACCTAATACTTTAGATGTCAGTACACCACCCACACATCAACCTCATGTCTATTTTTTTCTTTCTTCACCCATTAAGTCTCCTTCCCTTTCTCCTTCTTCACCTAACGAAAGCTCTAAAGCAAGTAGCCAGGTTGATCAGAAGAAGAATAAATAGATAGAAAAGAAGAAGAAGAGACTGAAAAAGACCAAAGCTCCAACAACATCCGATGTTGGATCCAAGCAACCAACTACTATTAATAGTACAGGGAGTGTTGATGAGGTCAACAAGATTAAAATGAAGAATCTGAAACCCAAATTCCCTTGCAGCCTTTGTAAGGGTGACCACTTTCTGAGGGATTTCCCTGGTCTTATCAAGGTCTTAGAAATGTGGTCTTCCACGTCATCATCCCCTGCTGGGTATGCTGGTGATGCCCCATCAACTAGTGGCGTTAAGGTTGGTAAGAAGAAGACAACTGTCAAGTTTTCTTGCATGTTATGCAAAGGTGATCATTACTCTCACCTTTGCCCTCGTATGGACGAAGCTTCTTCTCTTTTGGAAAAGATTCAACTTCTAGCTGGTTATCGTAGATTTTCCCCCGACCCATCATTAGTTGATGGACTGATCAATCCGGTTCCATCCCTGGTCAGTCTAGTTGATCAGATGGTCAATCTAGTTTCCTCCTCGATTGAACCACAAACCCAAGTAGTTGATCCAGTTCCATCATCGATCAGCCCCACTCTTCATCAAAAGAGTGTAACCCAAGTGGTCGATTTGTTTTCATCCTCGGTCGATCCCACTCTCCTGTTAGAGGGTGACACCAAAGTGGTCGATCCATTTCCATCATCGATCAACCCCACTCTTCATCAAAAGAGTGTAACCCAAGTGGTCAATCCATTTTCATCCTTGGTTGATCCCACTCTCCCGTTAGAGGGTGACACCAAAGTGGTCAATCTGGTTCCTCCATCAGTCGATCCCACTCCTCCCTTGATGAGTGCCAAAGTGACTAATCCAGTCCCTTCCTCGGTGAGTCCCACTCTTCATCCAAAGAGTGCCAAAGTGGTTGCTCTGGTTACATCATCGGTCAATCTCACTCTTCCATTGAGGAGTGCCAAAGTGACTGATCCAGTCCCTTCCTCTATCAGTCCCACCCTTCATCCGAAGAGTGCCAAAGTGGTTTCTCTGGTTACATCATCAGTCAATCCCACTCTTCCTCTGAAGAGTGCCAAAGTGGTTGATCCAAGCCCACCATTGGTCGATCCAAGTCCACCATTGGTCGATCCTACTCTACCTCTAGAGACTAAACCCGATACTGCCCACATTTTTCTCATTGATACAGAATCTACTATGTTAGGGGGGCATTCCTCCTTCTCCCGTGAAACCCCCTCCGAGTAATGAGACCATCCTTTTTTATTGGGGTGTGCTAACTAGACCTCGTCTTCCCTCTCACACTCCTTTCCAGATTACAATACAGGTTTGTGGTCAGGACATTCCTCAAACATTGATAGATGAAGGTGCGTCCATTAGTATTTTGTCTTATGTTACTTGGCACACTTTGGGTTGTCCTCAGCTTGCGTCAGTTACACAGAATATGTTATCTTTTAATAGAAGAACCAGTCAACCTTTAGGGACCCTTCCTCATTTTCCCATAACTTTGGGAGGGAAAACTGTCTTTATTGATGTCATGGTAGTCCAAGACCCCTTGGATTTCACTTTACTCCTTGGGCGGGATTATGTCTATGAAATGAAAGTTATTGTGTCCACTCTTTTTCATGTGATATCTTTCCCTCACAATGGAAGAATTGTGACTATTGATCAACTTTCATTCATTGGTCCTGACTGGGTTACCTCCCTAAATGGTTCTTATATGCAGACAGTATCGACCCTACCGCATGTTAATTATGTGGCATTATCTCCCATGACTTTAACTTCCGATGACTTAGATCCGGTAGTTGACATGGTGATCTCTTTGGTAGGGCTATTGGAGCCTGATCTCCTTACCCCTATCACGGCCCTCGACATGTGTTCCTTCCAGAGCATTGTTCTTCCATACAGTGAAGATCTCTTGGAAGCCATGACCGAGTTTTGTCCGTTGACATGGTGTCCTTCCAGAGCATTATCCTCTTGGAAGCCATGATCAAGAAGAGTGTATGAGCATATTTTCTCTTCTCTATGGCAAGCTCGTTAAAAAATGAAACAATAGTACTAGCATAGTTTTCATCTCTGTAGCAAGCTCGTTAAAAAATGAAACAAAGGCCCTGAGCATAGTTTTCCTCTCTATAGCAAGCTCGTTAAAAAATGAAACAACAATCTAGGGATCAAACCCAAAACCATGAGCATGGTTATTTTCCTATGTCAAGCTCGTTAAAAAATGAAATAGTCACATCTCTTGAACCTTCTTTTCATCCACCCTTCTCCTTTTTCTCATCTAGTAGAGAAATTGGTAACAACCTCAAAGTCGGTGAATGAATTGAAGCTTGGAGGGCATGTCTCTATCCTTTTGATGATCATTATGGAGTTAAGCCACTAGCTTTCAAGCTGGGGGCATACCGAGCTTAGCCTTTGTTCTTTCTTGTGCTCATAAATATATGAGAATGCATCCGGGTAAACTTTTATCTCTTTTTCGGACCTGTATAGATACATGAAAAAGTAACCCCCTGGAGTCGTCTTTAAGCTCTTTTCAGACTCTCTAAACATGAAAAGATTGTCGAGTGATCTTGCTTCCTTTCACACTCGTTAAAAGGTTTGAAAGGGAATCTTTTGAGTGGTAGTTTATCTCTTTCTCAGCCTCGTGAGACTAACATTACGAAAAGGACCACATTGGAGTCACATTTAAGTTATTTTCAGACTCTCTAAATATGAAAAACCACTGAGTTTACCTTCTTTGGACTCATTAAACCATCATACATTGACGGGCCCATATGGGACCGAACTCTTACTTCTTCCAGTTTGTTAAACAAAAAGAAGAGGAACTTACTGAAGGTGAGTTATATTGAGCATGTGTTACCCTCCTCGAGCTCGTTAAATTAAAAAGAGTTACTCATCTATCTGGATGGGGGAAAAATTGAAGGAAGCAAGCCAAGCAGTTTTTGAGAACATTACCAGTAACTCTTAGAGTCACCCTTGAACACGACACTTTGTCTTTGCGCATATCTTAATCCGCTGAACCTATGCACTGAACCAATCCTCTGATTTTTTCTTACTCCTTTGGGTCAGCCGACGAAAGTCATAGTATCCACTGCATCATCGCGTTTTGGTCCATGTCATGTTTCTGTTGTTGTGCCTTAGTGTTCAAGGGAAGTATCTGCCTTGAGATTCAGGCATCACAAATATCTTGTTTCAATACCCGTGTTATTCTATGTTCATTTGATCTACCAATTTACATCTCTGTGTCAGTTTTGTGTTGTTGATGGGGGATACATCAAGGCCCTCCTGCGACAAGTCTATTCCTATCAAATTCAACACATTATCCGGGAACTAAACTTAGAAACCAGTTAGTACCTTGGGACCTGCATGCCTCAATGGCATGCCTTCTTGCATCCTACAGTGGGTTTACATCATTGACCTCTGATCGGATGATTCCACGAATGTTCAACTTCATCTCATCTATTCACATTCGTTGGAATGTACTAGGGTACCTTGGGAATCATTGACATCAATGGTGATTTCCCTCGTGCTTGTTAACGGTTTACATCATTGATCGGTAATCAAGTGGTTTCTGCCATGTTCGACATTAGGACATCTATCCACATGGTTAGATTCGTACTACATTGGGATCGGTAAAAGACCCTGGGTTGAGTCATCACTCTTATATGTACTTTTCCCAGGTTGCAAAGGAGTTTTCTTTTGAACAATGACACATATACTGTTACATAGATCCACTTTGTATTGGTCATGGATATGTCTTGTCATCTCGCAGATCCATTGTGTATTCTTCATGGCTACAATTAGTTCAGGTAATAGGAGTATAGATCCACTCTGTGTCCTCGGTGGTTGTACCTTTTATCAATATAATTATGGATCCGTAGTGTATTTTATGGCGGCCATATCTTGCAAGTATTTATCACCCAAGCATAGGTATGCCTGCCTTGGGTTTGAAACATGTCATAATATTTGTTGGATGTTTGTGTGCAGCTTCTATCAAGTTCTCTATGTCTATACCCTTGCTTAAAAAATTCTACAAAGTACTTCATTCATCACGTCTTCTAACTTCATACTTTGGGGGGTAATCTGTTACACCTCAAAATTACTCACTTCGATAGTGTCGCAAGTGTTGAAATAATGTAACTGCGAAGAGAATTCTTATTATTATTGTTATTTTATTATTAGGATTAATCCCCATTGTGGATTAATCATGTCGGTAATTGCATATGGACCAAATCCCCTTTTACGGATTGGTCATTGGACAATTGTAATAGGCAGAATAAGAAGTCATCCCCAACAGTTATTATTGAGACCCAGAATTAAATTAAAGGTGGTTTTACCCACCCAGAGTGAGAGGTCGGCCCTGCCAGTGAAACCCTTTCACACATGTCAGTCTTGTATATATAGGAGGCTAGCGCCTCACTTTATCACACAACTCACTTGCTCATTCTCTTATGAGGCAAGCTGCAATTACCAGTTGGAGAGACGAGAAGAAGAGTGGCGCATCTCTTGGATAGGACTATCTATATTGGTTTGAGTTATCTCTTGAACATTGTATTATCAATTTATGATAAGGAAGTTTTTGCTGGGTTTTCTTCCCCTAGAGGGTTTCCCAGGATAAATGTTGTGTCTCTTGTGAATGTGTATTTCTCAGTGATCTTGTTCCTATGATGCTCTTATCTATTGAAATGCAAAGAACTATAATAATGGCATAAACATTAACATGGTATCAGAGCCAACCTGAAGGAAACACAATTTGCAAGAGAAAAACGTCACTGTTGCAGCACCTGCAAATTAGGGTTTTACAAAAGTAAATCTTTTCAGCTCCCTAAACACCTAGAAAGTTGTGCCCTCCCCCAAGGATCAATTTGGCACTTAGAGCGTACCTTTTCAGTGGCTGGATCTCCCAGAAAGTGAAACCCTAGTTTCACAAAAGTACCAGAAGTACCAGAAAACCAATACCAGAAGTACCAGAAGTACCAGAAGCACCAGTCCAAAAATCCGTGGATCAGATTTGATGGGGTAAAAATTAGATTTTCTCAGATCCAAGGACACCAGGCTACTCACCTCAGACAAGCACACCTCCTGGTAAGGTCAAAATTTGATTTTAAGCATTTTCATTTTTTGCTCATTTTCGTAGCCTCAAGTACAAGATGTCTGGAAGCACAAAGCTTGTTGAGAAACTAGAAGGCATAGACAAATTTCATGCCTGGAAGTATAGGATTGGTCTGATCCTTGCAGAGAACGACCTAGCAAAATTTATCAAATAAGAAGTGGAAGAACCTGAAGATGCCGTAGAGAAAGCAAAGCATCAGAAGGAGTCAATCAGGGCTCAAAGAATCATTGCAGATTCAATCAAAGACCACCTAATCCCGTATGTATTGTCCAAGAAGACTTCAAAGGAAATGTTTGACTCTCTAAGCAAACTATATGAAGGAAAGAACATCAATTGAAAGATGAATCTAAGAACTCAATTGAAGAATACCAAGATGCAGAAAGGAGAAATGATTCAAGAATATTTCTCCCGAATCTCAGAAATAAAAGAACAGCTAAAAGCGATTGGAGACACCATCGATGAAGACGAATTCGTAATAACATCCCTAAATGGTCTCGCAAGACCTTGGGATGATTTCATCCAGTCGGTATGTGGCAGAAAGGAGAAACTACAGTTTGAGAGCCTATGGGAAGAATGCATCCAAGAAGAGACAAGGGTAGCCAACCATGAAGCACTACTAGCAAAGGACGATGATCAAGCCCTAGCTACCCATACAAAAGGAGGAAGGAAGAATCCCTACTTCAAAAGGGAATCTCATAAAGAAACGCAACCATCAAACAAATTCAACAAGCAAGAATCTCATTCAAGAAATTTTCTGAAGAAAGGACAATGCAAGGGACGAGATCTCTCATCTATGCAATGGTATCATTGTGATAAGATGGGACACAAGGAGAATAATTGTCCAGTCAGAAGAGAAGAATACAAGAGGAAGCACAAAAGGCAACATCCTCACATAGCCGAAGATGAAGAGCCACCTATGAAGATGATTAAGGACCATGTCTTGATCTCAACTCTCTCAAGATCTGTATCACCTGGAGAGGACACATGGCTCATTGATAGCGGTGCATCAAAACATATGACGGGTAAGAAAAATACTCTCTCTTGTATTTCAGAAAAGAAGTTTTCTCAGAAAGTAACTCTTGTGATTATCAATATCCCATCAAGGGAATAGGCGAATAAAACTACAAGCTAGATTCAGAAAACTCAATAACAATGAAGGACGTACTCTATGTACCTAGCCTAAAGAAGAACTTACTCTCCATATCATCCCTAGACAAGAAAGGCTATAGAGTTTCCTTCATAGATGGAGAAGTTCTTATGTGGGATAAAGGAGAAACCTTAAATGAAGCAATCGTCATCATAAGTGAAGAAAATGGCCTATATAAGCTGAAGGGTCACCCAGAAACTGCCATGACCCATGCCATCGAAAAATCATGCGAACTTTGGCATAGAATATTGGCCCACATCAATTACAAGGCGCTACCATACATATGCAAAGTTGTCACAGGTTTACCAGAACTCAAGGTTGATCAGGAAGGCATATGTAATGGATGTGCGCAAGGGAAGAACATCAAGAACCCTTTTCCAAAAAGGGACAGCAAAGCAGAAGAAGTATTGGATCTCATTCATTCAGACGTGTGTGGCCCAATGCCGTCATCCTCCATTAGCGGGTATGTATACTATATATCATTTATTGATGGCTATTCTCGTAAGACCTGGATATATTTCTTAAAATCTAAAGACGAAATATTCAGTAAATTCAAGGAATTCAAAGCCTTGATAGAGAATATTTATGAAAGAAATATTAAGATACTAAAGTCAGATAATGGAGGAGAATATACCTCAAAGGAGTTCATAAACTTCTACAGATATGTTGGGATCAAGAGGGAACTCACTACTCCCTATAATCCCCAACAAAATGGTGTAGCTGAAAGGAAGAACGGGACAATTATGGAAGTTGTAAAGACTATGATTCACGATCAAGATCTTCCTATGTGCTTATGGGCAGAAGAAGCAATGGTAGTTGTTTATGTGCAGAATAGATTATCCCATAGTTCACTTGGGTTCAAGACCCCAGAAGAAATGTTCACTAGAAAGAAGCCAGAGGTAAGCAATCTCAAAATATTTGGCTGTCCAGTGTTTATTCATATACCAAAAGAGAAAAGAAACAAGCTGGAACCCTCCGAAAAGAAGGGAATATTTGTGGGATATTGTGAGGTATCCAAGGCCTTCAGAATCTACATAACAGGTCACCGCCATATTGAAATCGGCAGGGACGTGACCTTTGATGAAGAATCATCTCTTAAGAAATCAAGAAGATGCTAGCTTGAAGAAATGCATGAAGAGGAACCTGTAAATCCCAGGACTATAGAATATATGAGGGAAGCTCCCAGAGTGATCCAGGTGGATATCGGTGGCCACCCACCTTTTCCGACTGGCTCAAAACAGTTTTCTGGCAATTTTGGCAATTTACTACTTTTAGCAAGTTTTAACTTCCGGGGCCATTTTGAGGGCCTAAATGAAGGTTTTTTGAGATCGAGGTTCTCAATCATAGCCGAAGGCATGATTGAGCCCCCAAAATGAATCTCCTCAACGATACCTTTCCAACGAGCTATCACACGCCTAAAACAGAGATCGTATGCAAAAGTTACGACCCCGGGAAGTTGATGTACTAACTTACCCAAACGGGGCCCACATGA
>ML804934.1:88388-115034 GCA_009831015.1 Picea engelmannii | reverse complement strand
ACATCCAACATGGCAGAACAACTCACACCAACAGAGTTAAATCTAGACTGCATGGAACAAGCCAGAACTGATCAGATTATGGATACACAGATCAAGAACACCCGAAAACAAAGGATACCGCTATATCGAGTTGTCAAAGCAGGCCAACTCCTCCACCAAGGCAAATGGCTCACTAGGGACCAAGTTCAGCAGAAGTTTCCTCATCTCATGGAGAAACTCAACGTAATGGGGACCATTGCTTCCTAAGGGGGGAGGAATGATCCAGGTGGATATTGGTGGCCACCCACATATTCCACTTGGACCCCCACCATTGCTTCTTTCATTTTATCAGTTTTCGCACAGTTTACTATTTTTAGCAGTTTTTTCGGGTCCTGAACTTCCGGGCCATTTTGAGGCCCTAAACAATGTTTCTTTGGGTATGTTGTTGTCTCAAAATACCATCTAACGATGTTATTTTTTCTCGAGCATTGTAGGTCTCGGATAGATCTTTCCAACGAGCTATCATACGTCTAAAACGGAGATCGCATGCAAAAGTTACGACCCCAGGAAGTTGATGCACCAACTTACCCAAACGAGGCCCACATGACTTTTGGCGCTTCATCTCCCAGGGTTAGGTTTTTGGATGTCTAGGACTTTTGGAATTCTCGTTTATTGTAGAAGGCCTTCAAAGCCTCATTGTAATCATCTTCTCACAGATGCGAGTAGCGGCCACATCTCTTCTCAGAGATAAGCTACCAGCGCTCTAACTAGTTTATTTCCATTTTGTCTGTAAGCATATTTCAGTCATTTGTTATTAATGAAATGAAGTCTTATTTCCGCTGCATCTCTATGTTTATGTGTATTTCTATATTTCATTGTGTTCCTACATAAATCCGGATCACACGTCGTGATGCCTCTTTCATTAATGAGGCACATCAGAAACGGATAAAAAATCAATACGACAAATCCGTCCATCCTAGGACTTTTGCAGAAGGAGACTTAGTCCTCGTCTATGACCAGGCTCATGACAAACTAGGGACAGGAAAGTTAGAACCTCTGTGGCATGGCCCTTACATTGTGAAACGTGTTCTGCACAGAGGCGCCTACGAGTTAGTCGATTATGATGGAATTTCCTTAGGAGAGCCTCGGAACAGGCTTTACCTTAAAAAGTACTATGCCTAGATCACCTAGCATGTGTACTTTGTACATTATTGTATTTTAGTTTGGTGTGTCTGTTTCTTTCGCGTGCTCAAGTATTTACCTTTGCCACTCATAACTGTGCCTTGTGTTTTCATGCACAAGTGACGTCTTCCTTTCCTATCTTTGTCGGGTTTACGGATGGCGCTAGTCGACACACCCGGAACATTGCTTCGGCAACATGGGTCATTTACCAATTTGATGAGGTGGTGAGTTCAAGAGGTATTTGCTTAGGACCAGCGACTAATAACATGGCAGAATATCATGTTGTCATCAGACTTTTGACCCAAGCCTCCTCCCTAGGTATCTCTCGTATCATTGTTAACCTAGACTCTCAACTCGTGGTCTATCAACTCAAACGTATCTACGCTATTCGTAATCCTATCCTGCTACGTCTCCACCTACAAGTTCATCGTCTTGAACGAATATTTGATTACATCGAATACAGACATATTCCAAGAGAACTCAAAAATGTTTTGGATTCGTTAGTTAATTACATCATGGATCGGTATCTCACCCATAGATAAGGTTTCATGAAGGAAAACAAGTTGTACACCACATGTAAATTGAAACACATCACATTAAAGGCATCATCGTGTACAAAATTTTTGGCACTGTAAAAACTCGGAATTGTATATATATACATAGTGTGACTAAAAATGTTTTGATTACATCAAAAAAGTATTTGGAAGAGCAAAATTTTGGGTCTTTACACCCATACAACATCATCTAACAAGTCATACAAAATATACAATCACCAGAGAGACTCTAATCTCTCTGCACTGCATTGTGCTGAGAGTAGCATATCACTGCGCGCACTACGCGTCTCAGTAGAGAATTAAGATTCTCTGGCACCCCCATAGTGTGTCTCTGTAGATGTAAAGGCACTTCTCTCCTCCGTAGAAGAGGAATGYCCATCGTGAGGCCTTGAAGGTTTCTTTCAACCTCCCGGAGACCTATCACTGGTGCCCCCRAATMTACTACAACCTGAGCACCCCCGCGACGTCCTGGTATTGGTATCTCAGCTGGACGCACTGCTCCCTTGTCTGCATGTTAAAAAACAATACATCCATTAAAAACTCTTCCACGTACCCAAAAAAAATACATATACATTAAAAAMTTAAAACATAAAAAACTAGACAAGGTGTTGCTTAGTCTCTCACCTGACGCATCCCAATMTTCTCTCGTGGGTAGAATCAAATCCATGCTCCCGCGAAAGTCCACATYRGCATATGGGAAGTMTTCTATCCAAATATATTGGCGTCTCAGCCAAGCGAAGAAGTCACCGGTGAAACGTAACTCTGACTCTRCCACTAGTCTCGGAGACAAACGAGTCCACCGTTCCATCCGTGGTTCTCCCACTGGTCGTACTGCCAATGCAATCTGAGGCTACATCTAGGGGATGCGCTCTAAGAAGAATGAGACCAAGAACAAACCATATCCAAACTGTTTATGCCCCATCCTACATCGCGAAACTTGTTCCTTCACATTCCGAAGAAACCCTGCGCTCCAGTTAAACAGTGTTGGCTCCAAACACTGTATTCCATAAGCTACCTGTGATCTCGACGCCAGATGTGCGCTAGTGCTTCCCGTCACACTCGTGATGGCAAACAAAATGGACCGAAGGGGTAACTCTCTAATATCCTTGATGGGGATTCT
The DNA here is from genome assembly GCA_009831015.1 of Picea engelmannii. Lineage (NCBI taxonomy): Eukaryota > Viridiplantae > Streptophyta > Pinopsida > Pinales > Pinaceae > Picea > Picea engelmannii. The sequence goes on along the minus strand of ML804934.1, from coordinate 112,199 downwards.
ACCCCCCACCAGTCTTGCTCCTGGGACACAATGACATGCTAGATAAACACCCACTTTCTCAAGAAGCGCCCTCTATCCGAAAAAATCTATAGGAACCCCTCTTTTCGAGAGGCCAGTCAAGAAATATACATCTTCCAACTCGATGGTTAGAATTTGTGTTCCGATCCGAAACCCTTGCTTCGTGACATCCCACAAGCTGATTATGTACTCAAGCAGAAGGATTTCTTTCTTCATATTTTGCAGCTTGAAGAATTTCAGAAGGCCACAATCTCTCAACGCGGCCCGCGTACGAGGACTCTGCAAAGCAGCCAAATCATCGAGCTCATTCTCCCGTTCCTTCCACTCGATCATGGTCATTGCCGAAACCACCTACAAACAAAAAAAAAACATAGAATTTCATTATTCAATTTTTCGACAATTTCTTAAGCAATTTAAAAACTTGAAATCTATTGCCCATACTGTTCAAAAAGGACCACGCCCTCTTTTTATCACTCAATAATCGATACACAGCAATAAAACGTTTTAAAATTAAAACAATTTCCATCAATGGCTGCGTGGGCATATGTTTGAGTTTCTTATGGATTCTTCAACAAAAATGACCTATCTACTCAAGTGTCAAAGCGTTGGCATCTATGCTATCACCCTCTAAAAACGTTTTTGCAAACAAATGTCTTTTACCCACCGTTTTGATTAGAGGTCGATTTGATCTTTTTTGCAAGGACCTAGAGCTTCGTTTTTTAATTTAAATATTGCTATGAAAACAAATATTGAACCATGTAATTGAAAGAAGGGGAGATGAAGATCTACCTGGTCCAAACAGCGAGAGAAATGGTCAATCGTAGCTCTGGTATCAAGCAAAACAAGATCCACTTCCAAAATGAGAATCTCCACTGCTACAAATCCTTATGCAAAATGAAATGGTAAATGAAGATTTTTCTTGTATTACTATTTATAAATTTCCATTTTTTATAAGGTATAGCTATTTGTGGGTTTCTTTGACAATATAATGACCTCACTAAACCTCTGGATTGCAGTTTTGACACTACAGGTTTCAAAGCAGTTATGATCGTTTGTTTACCTTGTCACATCCACGAGCATAGTCTTAGTTCGTTCTCAAGCTTGAGAATATAAGAACGCACCGGGTAGACTTTTATCTCTTTTTCGGACCCGCATGGACACACGAAAAAGGAACCCCCTGGAGTCATATTTAAACTCTTTTCAGACTCTCTAAATATGAAAATATCGTCCAGTGATCTTGCTTCCTTTCACACTCGTTAAAAGGTTCGAAATGGCGTCTTTCGAGTGGTAGTTTATCTCTTTTTCGGCCTCGTGAGACTAACTGTACGAAAAAGAAACTGAGAGAGTTCTCTTTTAAGTGTTTTTCCAGACTCTATAATCATGAAAAACCTTCGAGTTTTCTGTCTTTGGACTCGCTAAAACGAACATCGACAGGCCCATACGGGACCGAACCCTTACTTCTTCCAGTTCGTTAAATAAAGGAAGAGGAACTTACCGAAGGTGAGTTATATCGAGCATGTGTTACCCTCCTCAAGCTCGTTAAATTAAAAAGAGGTACTCGTCTATCTGGATGGGGGAAAATTTGAAAGAAGCAAGCCAAGCAATCTCTTGAGAACATTACCAAGTAATTCTTAGAGTCACCCTTAAACACGGCACTTTGACTTTTGCACGCATTTTAATCTGTTGAACCTCTGCACTGAGCCAATCCTTTGAGTTTCTTTCACTCCTTTGGGTCGCCTGACGTAAGTCACAGCATCCACTACATCATAGAGTTTTGGTCCATGTCATGTTTCTTTTGTTGTGCCTCAGTGTTCAAGGGAAGTATCCGCCTTGAGAGTCAGCCATCACAAATATCTTGTCTCAATACCCGTGTCAGTCCATGTTCATTTGATCGACCAATTACATATATGTGTATGTTTCGTGTCGTTGATGGGGATACATCAAGGCCCTCCCTCAACGAGTCTATTCCTGTCGACTTCAACACATTATCCAAGAACTAGGCTTAGAAACCAGTTCGTACTTTGGGACCTGCATGCCTCAATGGCAGGCCTCCTCACGTCTGACAGTAGGTTTACACCACTGACCTCTGATCGGATGATTCCACGGATGTTTGACTCCAGCTCATCCATTCACATTCGTTGGAATGTACTAGGGTACCTTGGGAATCATTGACATTAATGGTGATCTCCCTCGCGCTTGTTAACAGTTTACATCATTGACCGGTAATCAAGTGGTTTCTGCCATGTTCGACATCAGGACCTCTATTAACATGGTTAGATTCGTACTACATCGGGATCGGTAAGAAGACCCTGGGTTGAGTGATCACTTTGATATGTACTTTTCCCAGGTTGCGAAGGAGTTTCTCTTGAACAATGGCACATATATTGTTACATAGATCCACTTTGTATTGGTCGTGGCTATGTCTTGTCATCTCGTAGATCCACTGTGTATTACCCTTGGATTTGAAGAAAGAATCTCAGCATTGCGAAGTGACTATGTCGAGAGAAGATAAGAATCAGAATGGAAAAAGGATGATCGAGATGAAGCTCACTAGGAAGAAGGCTAGGAAGATAAGTAAGAAGAGAGCCAAGATCTAAAAGTTATAGAAGATTCCATAGGAAACTTCACAGAAAGAAAAATCACAGGAATTGAGCTTCGTCGGGATATCAAAACAACAACATATGACACTTCGTCATGTTGTAGCAATATAGTCGTTGGACCGATATACCCGTTCGACTTCCGCCCTGAATAGATAGAAAAGCATTAAAGGATCACCACCAGACCGTTGGACCATGCCATAACGGATGGATCAACGTTCATGGAAGCTTCATACCCGTTGCAAGCAGACCATTGACGAATTTCCTATTTAGCTCATCGCGTCGTGCCCGAAGAACACTTTTGCCAACTGAAAAGTCGAAGCCCGCAGAACTAGTTATTTTCTATAGTGATCATTGCAAGCAGATTGTTCATCCTAGTGCAGTATTTTGAGATCATCGTGACCTTGATTATCTTTCCCAAGTGCGTATGTCTGACGAGCTCACCTCGCTTGAGGAATCCGTCACAGAGGTCCTTCTCGATTTAATGACTGAGAAATTCATGTCGGAAATAAGAATGTCCATTGGAGTCCAAGCATCATCAACGAGTGGAGTGCAAGCCTCCCCGTCGACTGCTCAAGCAGGAACATCTCGAGTTGGCGCAAAGAGAAGAACTAAGCATAAGGACGACATAGCCAACGTGAAGTTAGTGCCATCCATCCTACCATCTTACATACCCCCTCCAAGCGGTGAGATTAATAGGGACAGTGTCCCTAGAGACTTTGAATACACCCTAGTCATTGCATATCTACCGAAAGGAGTACGCACCTACCGCGCAGATCAAGACAAGGTTACAGCGTTGAAGTTTTGTGACTTCAACCTGGGGGACCATAAATTTTACAGCATGCTCACCCTGTATAAGTACTTGACGAGAACTAAGGCCAAGAATTCGAATCTCATCCCTCAGCAATGGACGATGAACCTCGCGCAGTCTACTTTGCTCAACGTTATGAAAATACCGCACTTCGACAGACACCAGGTGGCGAATGCTTGTGTAAAATTATTGCTAGCAAGTTACCACTGAGGATACCTGTGGTTAGATCGTCGCAAAACTATTGATCCGACGTTGATCAATAGGATCATCGGGCTTAGCATGCAGGGCCCTGATTCCCATGAGTATTATCCTGGAAAGACCGCAGACCGTGCTCTTGCGTAGAAGATCAAATAAGTCTATGGCGATGTTGAGAAAGGCACGAGAGGCTACAAGGTAGCTTCTATTGAAAGTGGTGCAGTACGCCTCGCATGCCAACTAATCATAGGGAAGTTGGTACGCAAGAATCGACCAACACAAGTATATGGATTTGTAGTTGACCTCCAAGGAAAGTGCGCAGAGGGACTACAGATGAACTGGGTGAAGTACCTAGTGAATCAACTGGAGATTGACTGTAGAGAAGCCCAGGATCAGGGGCATGAATTCCATTTTAGTTGGCTCCTGATACTGATCGCTTTTGTTGCATGGGAGCTACCGGAAGGCACAACCTTCCCGGACCTTGACCCCTTTGAGCCACTAGCCGTGAAGTTCAGTATAATATGGTACTCGAACGACATGAGAAAGAAATGGCAATCGAATGTCATTTTCCACGTGTACTATAACCAATTGAAAGAAGCCATAAGGAGTGAACCTCACATAACCCCGAACACTTTACAGAGATTCCGACCTCTGATAAAGTTCGGCGCGGACCGCCACTTTATATACCTAACCCCACGCGCTGATGAGCACCAGGAACAGCTTCAGTCCTATTATAAGCTGACAGAAGAAGACCTGGAAGAGATCACCAAGGAATGGTCGGTGGACCTCCTTGTTTCAGCAGACCCCACAGAAATGTCCGACATCGACAGCCCCAGAACTGCGTAGGATACACCTGGGCCCAATAAGACAAAGAAAGAAAAGACGACGAAGAAGACTGAAGAAGTCCGAGATGTTGACAGCCTATCTGTAAGGACGGCTTCCATTACACCAGATAAAGAAGGTGATGACAAAGAAGGTACAGAAACCGAACAACAGAAAGTCGAAGTACCACCACCTAGGAACGAAGAAGACTCATCGAAGAAAAGGAAGGTCTCACCTCTGAAATCTTCCTCCAAAAAGAAACCAAGAACCCCTGTAACCAAGATGCGAATTTCCCTCACATTGGATGACTTTGATTTCATTGTTGCAGCGGTCAATGATGCTTCAAAGGAAATCATAGAGAAGCAGGAGGCGAAGCAGGAACAAATGTATAGCCAAATTGAGATCGCGCTCCAAGGAGTACAGCAAGCACTCCAGTCTAGCCGAGCAATCTTTACTGCACTTCTACCAGAAGGAACAACAGAAGTGGGAGATGAATCAGTTCAGCTCCGCAAGATTGTTGATACAGTCGAAGTACGCCTTTGACATGCTCAGGAAGAAAAAGCGCAGGCCACCCAGCCCTAAAGAAAGCACGAGAGGAAATTATTGAACAACGCCAAGCCACGCAACAAGAGAAGAATGATCTCCAAGCAAAATTTGAAGAAGACAGAGCAAAGATCCAAAAAGAGAAAGAGCAGTTGCTCGCAAAGAAGATAGGAATTGAAGAAGCAGTCAACAGAGCATTTCGCTCTGTGACCAGCTTAGAGCAGAAGGTCGAAGAGCCCATAGAGCGCCAAGTGATGAAGTTGGCTGAAGTTATTCAGCAACGTCAACAAAGGGTCATGGAATTAGAGCTTCAGAACACATACCACAGACTCCATAAGAACTGCGCGACCAGCGAGAATTGACTGCTCAGAGCGTAGTCGAGAGGATTAAAACACTTGTTGCAGAATGTAAACAGCTAAGTAGCAAAAGCGCGCAGATATATGAACAATTATCTGAAGACCCAAAGTTGAAGAAACTGGAGTCCCAACTCTAGGAAGCAAAGCAGCACGTAGATACAGTACAGGCGCAACTCAAGCTCATGTCACCCATTGAGAGGATGAAGAGATCCCAGGAACAGCGCACTGCCCAACAACTCATTCTTACCACGAAGAACAGAGTGATGGAAGTCACCCAGAAACTCTAGCCGAGCCAGGAGGCGGCCTACCTACTGTTTGAAGAAATTGAAGGCCAAGGAACACTACTAGAACAAGCAGTTGTTACAGTTGAGCAGCAACTGGAAGGACCTATCACCGAAGTGGTTGTTCAGGAATTAGCCAAGCAAGAGGCAGTAGCAAGACAGCAGGTCGAAGCAGCTCGAGCCAAGATTGAGGAATTTGAAGCCGAATTATTCAGACCTGAGTGACTTGAGACGAGTCACAGGTAAGTGTTGGGCGCTTGTTGGCCCTTGACCAAGTTTTGAGGAACACTTGGTCATATTTGACCATTTTTGGGACTTCGAAAGCCTATCAAAGATGGAGCGTCAGGCGAAGGAGAGATCACGGGATCTCGACCCACTTTGGGCCTCTTTTAGGGTTTTGGGTTAATGTAATGGGAAAGCGATGTCAACCCGTGGGTTTACCCACGCTTAGGCCCACTTTTTTAATCTATAAATAGAAATATAAGCAATGTAAGAAAGCATAGATATGATTGCTTAGTGCAATTGGTAGTGCATCTATGTGATGTTGACTAAGTGCTCTGTGCGAATTGTGTGAGGCTTGCAAGGCTAAGTGCAAGTTACTGTGAGGTTGCTATAGAAAGCTAGGTGTTGTAATGCAAGAAAGAAGGATCTAGCGAGTTGCGCAGATATTTTGTCCTATGCAAAGAGGGATTTGGATGGCTCTGTGTTGTAACCTGATTAACTAAATCTAATAAAGAATAAGACTTTGTGGACGTAGCCCGAGGGTGGGGGTGAACCACGGTAAATCTGTGTGTTGTGTTATGTGCCTCGACCTGATGTGGTTGTCTCTTCCTTTGCTAAGTGTTTTAATGTGTTTAAGATAGATCTATTTATGCTTTGTGCTTATGAGATATGAATGAATGTTAGATCTGGTATGTAAGATGCTTAGTGTTTATTCTGCTGAGTCTAATCTATCTTGTTGTGGCTAAGTGTTGAATTGTCTTAGATCTAAGTACATACTACGATGCTCTGTGCTATCTGCAAAGTATCATAAGGGTTGAATATTGATGAATAATCTATGTTAGGTGATTGCTAAGTGTTATAATCACAGATCTGTGTCCCAGCTAAGGTTGCAAACACCTGAGTCTTGCAACCACCCCTGCCTCTACCTAGAGTGAGACTTCATCTGCTTTGCAGGTGTTGCCGAAAGGGTCGGTAGTGAGGGTTTTTTTGGTGCGTCGTTGTAGTGTTGAACCCTGGGTCTACCCCTGTGCCAACATCCCTCTTGTCATCTATGATTCGCCATAATGTTTCTATCACATTCTTCCCGATATGCATTGTATCAAACAAATGAACTATTTTTAACTCCTCATAGTAAGGAAACCTCGTGAATTGAGGGGGATAACATTTCATTCCTCGTGGAAGCCCATTATTACTACCTTCACGACAACGACATTGATGAAGCATAAAAAAAATCAAAACACTATTTATCAAATGTGGTAAAATAAATTGAATAATTAAAATAAAATTTCAAAACATGATTCAATTTACGATACATAAACAAAATGCATACCTCGAGGATTAATTTTGTCATATGCCAACTTCCATAGGCAAGGTGTCATTCTTTGTGGTTGTAGTCCAGTCTCTTGTTTCCCATTGAAAAGATATTTTCCAGTAGTACGATACGTATGTTTCTCAGAGAGGAAGTGTCTATACTCATCAAACACCTCATTTCCTAAACTTTTTGACCGACGAGATTTCATCTTAAGACAACAAACTGGACATGAAAATTTACCCTTTGTTTGAAGACTTACAACAGATGGATTAATGTGAATTATTAATATACAAAAGGATTATTTAAAAAACGTGCATGATATATTCAATTAATTATATACTATTCAAGTGTGCAATATGGAACGTTACATACCACAAAAATGTGTTAGTCCTGGGGCATCATGAATTGCCCATAAAAGTATTCCACAGCATTGAAATCTCTTCTACCCAATTGGTTTACAGATGTCATACATAGTGATGCTCTCCCATAACTTTAGTAGCTCGTCGATAAGAGGCTCAATATACACATTCATATCTTTAACTTGGTACTTACCTAATTGTTTGAAATTACATGAAATTACTACCATGGTATGTATATATACGTAAATAAATAAATAAAAGATATTATGCAAAAAAAAAGAGAAAAATGAAAAATTTACATTCAAAAAATTAATGTAAACAAATACCTGGAACAATCATTGTCAACATTATGTGCTCTCTCTTTATTGACATCCAAGGAGGAAAGTTATTGTTGATAACAAAAATAGATCACACTGAGTAAACAGATCGAAGCTCTCCAAATGGATTAACATCGTCAATTTCCAATGAAAGCCTAACATTACGAGGTTCATCTGTAAATTCTGGCCATTTTGCAACAATTTCCTTAAATGCATAACCATCGGCAGACATTCGAAGAACGTCATCTTCAATTCTCTTTCGTGCATGGTAATCCATAAATTGTGCTATGCTTTGGCACCTGAACAATCGCTGCAAATGTGGAATTATGGGAATATGTCGAAGAACCTTTCGAGGCACTATTTTTGTTACTTGATCGGTTTGATATCTACTGATACCACATACCGGGCATTTTTTTTTCGACACGTGTTATCCATAATATATAATATGATCATCAAGACATGAATCTATACTTTGATACTCCATTCCAATGTCTTTCATAATGGCATGTAAATCTCGATATGTGCGAGGTAAAATATTTGGCGAGGGTAACAGAAATTCACCTAACAATCTAAAACATAAAAAATAACTAGTTAATGTAAAGAATAGTAATTGTAAATATTGCATTTTTATTTTACACATTAATTAATACTAAAAAAAGGGGAAAAAATTCAACTTTTATGTATATGTGATGAAACATATTACATACCTTAGGATCTGTGGCATGAAAGTGTTCGACAAATGATTCTTAACCTTTAAGTTCACCAGTAGCAATGTAGTGGAGAGAAAATTTGCTCTTGACCCTTTATAAAGTCGTTTATTTGTTTTTTCAAGCAGAGGTTCATCATAAATACCATCACTATTGTCCCCATAATCCTCATCTGGATGATCGAATAAGTCTTGGATCATTTGATCTGTCCCATCATCTTGAACTATGTTATTATTGTCATCTAGTTCCATGGAATCATTAACGTGATCTTCATTATCTGCTTCATGTTCCTCATCTTGTACAACATCATTTCTGCTACTACTTGGTGCTTTCTGCAGAAAGTTAGGGGGGGGGAATCTAACTTTATAATTACAAACAATCATGAAAAATTAGTGCATGTATAAAATAGTATAAAAGTTTGGGAATACAATCAATATTAAAACAGATAATGAATATATATATATAATTATCATGGGACGATATTCATTTGATCCCCCGTCCATGTGCCCATATTTTCTACAATGTTTTTTAGTTGTTGCTATTAAAACTCTTTCGGAACGTCTAGTACAACAATTTTTGCAAGGGCAATAACATTTACCATCGCCCTTTTCACCCTCTTTAATTCTTTTCCCACCTCTAATGTTTTCTGACATTCTTCCCCACAGACATATACTAATAATTATCTTATAAAATTGAGTGGTGTATAATAGAATATCTATTATATTTTTCTATTATAACATATGAAAAAAAAACATGTTTTTTGTTTTCCAAGAAGACCTTATACCCTTTTTGAACCGTCGTCGTTATAGAAAACCTGTCACAACATCCGTAAAATGCAACATATTTATAGATTTTATAACGTCGCAATTCCGACGATAGTTGACCAAGTCAATGTTGACTTTTTCAAATAGTGGGTGACTGTTGGGGGGGGGGACCTAGTGTCCACACCGTCGCAAGTGCGACGGACAGAGAGTCACAATTCCGACAACTGTTGACCAAGACCAATTCAATGTTGGCTTTGTCAAATAGGGGGTGACCGTTTGGGGGGGACAACCTAATGTCCACATCGTCGCAAGTGCAACGCACATTTGATGTCGTCGCAAGAGCGACATCTTCTGAACGTCGTCTCTCTTGCGAGGATTTGAAAAGTATGTCGCAAGTGCGACGATATCGGGCAGTATGGAGAAAAAAAATTAAAATTTCCTCTATTTTTCGACAGTATGGCCAATTTTGTCCATAACGTCGCAATTAGATCATCGCAATTTTTCCAATGTGTAGTAGTGTAAGGAACTGTGAGCTCCTTCTTAATTCCATCAGCATCACAATATTCCATGAACTCATTAGAGGTGTACTCACCCCCATTATCCTATCTAAGTACCTGGATCCTCCCACCATACTGATTCTCTACTAGAGATTTGAACTCCTTGAACATGTTAAAGACCTCATCCTTGGTCTTGAGAAAATATATCCAGGTCTTCTTGGAGTAGTCATCAATAAATATCACGTAGTAGTTGAAGCCACTAACTGATTGTACACTCATAGGACCACAAACATCTAAATGGATTAGATCCAAGATCCCCTTGGACCTATGCTCGCTAGATGGAAATGCCTTGCAGACATACTTTCCCAATGTGCAACCCTTACAAGAGTCATGCTTCTCTACTGCAACCTAAGGCATTCCTTTAACTGCCTATCTCAAATGACCCAACGCACCAAAATGCAAATGTGTCATCTGTTTGTGCCATAACTCTCCCAAATCAATGTTATTGTTGACCAATGCTTTCGTTGGCTCAATATGTAATCTGTACACTTTCTCACTACAAACCCCAATCATCTTGGTTGTAGATCCCTTTGATCTAATATACACTTTTCCTCCACGGAAGGTAACCTCAAATCCTTTGTCCTCTAGGGTTGAAACTAATATGAGGTTCTTGGTAAGACCAAGAACATATAAAATGTCAGCAAAACGGAGTGATTTACCCGACTCCCTCTGAAATGACACAGTGCCTATGCCTTGTGCCTTATAGTGCGCATCATCTCCAAGCTCAATATGAAGATTCACGCCTCCCTCCGGGAAGCTACTAAAGAACTCCTTGCACCCAATCATATGACAAGAGATGCCACTATCCGCATACCAAATATCTATGATAGTTGAGTTTGACATACATGCAATAAGGCAAAAATCCTCCTCAAATCTCTTCGCAAACTCCTCTACTCCTACAGAGGTTTCCATCTGTGGCTTACTCTTTTTCTTTTCCGGACACTGTGAGGCAAAGTGCCCAAACATGTGACACTGAAAACACTTGACTTTGGAGAAGTCAATGTTCTTCTTCTTTCCACCTGCTCCACTTCCAGATCCCTTCTTCCTATATTTTCCCTGGACTTTGCTTGCAAGAGCCAAAGCCTCCTCATCCACAACCTGAGATGTTATAGATGATCTACTTGCCTGGCCAAGATGAATTTCCTCTTGCACAAAATCATCCCATAAGCGATGTCAATCAGGGAGCTTCTCTCAAGCTACAGTCCCACGCACAAATGAGTCTCGTGGCTTTGAAAATCCATTCAGGGCTATATGTACTAACTCGTAATCCTTTGTCTTTGAGCCAACTACTCCAAGCTCGTCCTTGATCTTTGTAAGATGAGTGAGGTAGGGAATCACACCTTCACCCTTATCAATCTTGGTACCTCACAGCCTTTCCTGAAGCACCATAATCTTGTTTTCATTTTTACTCTAATAGAGGCTACCCAATGTCGCTTGCCTGTCCTTAGCAGACGTTTTCCCTGATAGGTGTGGGATTATGTGGTCCTTTACCCCATCAAGGATTATGCTCATAGCCTTCACTTCACCCTTCTTCTAGGCTCCCAATAATGTTGTATCTGTAGGAGTTGTTTCCTTATCATCAACATGCTCAAGGACATCATTGACATCCAAGATTCTGGTAACCCTCTCTTTCCAGGTGGGGAAGTTCTGAGCACCTTGGAGTCTATCCTCAACTCTCAAAGGCATGGCCATTTCTGAAAGTGTCTTTGCTCAAACCCTACGATGTCTCACAAACTGACTCTGTGCTTAGATCTAAAATCGATCTCCTTAACTCAATACTTTGATGATGTTACTTCGACAAGACAACTCTGATACCATGTGAATCCACTAAAACCCAGCAAGATGAACCAAAAATCTTCACAATATATCACTCAGAAATTTACTTAGCACATTAAAATAATTTATGAAATTGTCTTTATTAGGTTACAGCTAGGTTTCTTTACAAAATTAAACAATGCACAGCAGAAATAAATCTGATCTACAATGAAGAAGATAACAACAATCACATCACATGAGAACACCAATATTTTTGGGTTAAATAACCATTAGAAAAACCCAATGTGGGAAAACTAGTTCTTCAGTTTGTGGATTTTATTAATGCAACAGAAAGAATATAGAGATCTCTTACAAATGGATCGATCCAACTAATAGTTGAGTGAAACCCCAACGTTTCACTTCCAATACACCAGTACGGCGCTCTCCCAATCTTTTGAACCAAAATGACTCGAGAATGAAGCCTGCGTGAGCCTCTATGCTAAGCGTACGGCGGGCTCTCAGATCTGGAGGTTACGACCTCTGCAAAATGCCTTGGAAGCAAGTCGATCCTTGCTTGATTTCTCCTCTATCCTTCCTATAATCTTTCTCCAACAAACCCTCAAGCAATTTGTCTCTCTCTTCAACTGCAAATCGCTCTCTCTCAAGTGAATAATGCGCTCAAGCCACCAAGTCAATTTCTTTTATCTCAATGAGCAAGTGAAAACCCTATCTTCAAAGAGATCAAGGGATAAGATCAACCCTCACTCTCTCAATGAGATGGATGGCCAAGATTAAAAGACCATCACTTAAATTATTTTCACTTTTAACTTTAGGAAAAAGTGTTCATTAAGTCAACATTAAAATATGACACATTTAATGTACTTTTTCTAAGTTAGACTTAGGAAAAAGATTTAACTTGTCAACTTGGTTGGTTTCATTGTCCCCCTCCATGCTAGGATGCCACCACATGGAAGAAGACCTTTTGAGTTACTCCTCTCAACACTYAGGTATTTGAGAGGTACAATGGAGTATGGATTAAGGTATCTTGGAGGAGATGGAGTGGAGTTGTAGGGATATACAGACTCGGATTGAGCAGGCAGTGTAGTAGACAAAAAGAGCACCTCATGGTGTTGCTTCAACGTAGGATCRACGGTGAATACTTGGTTCAACAAGAAGTAGACTTATGTAGCACTCAGTTCAACAAAGGTAGAGTATATGGCAATGAGTATGGCCAGTTGTGAATCCATTTCGCTTCGCAAATTGCTTACATGTTTATTTGATCAGAAGTTGGACCCTATGGTGATTTACTATGATAATCAAAGTTGTATCAAACTCTCGAAGAATCCAGTATTCCATGACACGTCCAAGCATATCGAGATCAGGTACCACTTCATCTGGGATAGGATCCAAAATGGAGCAATGAAGCTTCAATATATTTCCATAGATGAGTTGGTTGCAGATATTCTGACCAAGCCCTTGGAGAAAGGGAGGTTTGTGTTTTTCATAGACAAGCTTGGAATGGTGCAAAATATCTTCCTCTCTAGGAGTGAGTGTTGATGCATGTAGCATTGAACAAGTATTTCCGCATAGGCTTGGTATCTAGCATGTGGAATTCGTCTAAAGCCTTCTACTCTTGACTTTACTTTAGTTAAAGGAATTATTAAAGTAAGGTTTTTTATTAATTAATTATTTAATTAATTGAGTTATTTAAGGAAATGTTAAAAGTAGTTAGCATGTAATCTTAGCATTAATCTCAAGTGGGTGTGAGAAGTAATCTCAATCGTCAATCACTTTGGAGATTAAAAACAGAGTATAACTCATGATTATAAAAGCAAGGTTGGGGTGAAGGAGGAAGACACTTGAGACTTGATACTTGTGTTGAGAGAGTCAACACGTAGAGAGTTGGATCACGAAGGACTATGATTCAAGATCTTTGATAGGTGGAGAAGGACTACCATCTAGAGATCAGATCAAGGAGAAGAGATAACAGAGGCTACCGCAAGTGGGTTTCAGTCACGCGAACCCACAAGAAGTGTTGTGTCTTATGGAGTTTGTCGTACATAATTTATGTACGTATATGTGGGCGCCAGTGGAGACAGAAGCGTGTACGTGGGCACATAGTAGGGACAGGCGTGTACATCTCAAAAAGCGTGCAATTTTGGACCATACAACAGACCAGACTTTGCCAGGTTTGTCTGCAGGTGTATTTATCTAAGTGGGCCATTATCCATGTCATGGGAACCTTGATTTTAGCATAATAAAATCATTCTCAGCACTGGTTTTCCCTCCGGGGTTTTTCCAAGGGTATCTTCCCAAAAATATTGGTGTTCATGTGTGCATGATTTGGTTTCCATTTTTTTTGCTTCCACTAGATTTATTGAGTTGAATATTTCCGCAGTGTATTTTTGTTTTGTGAGCTAATAACCTAATTTGCAATAAGGAAATCACTGGATAACAAGATACCTCGCTGTCGAAGTAAGAGGTTTTCAACGGAATTTGCATTAAATTGCTCAAAATCCAAGTTTGTTTCTAAAATAGGGTAAAAATATGCCTAAGAGAGCTCGAAAAATGCATGGCAAGAATTGTACATGTCTTTTTGAGAAGGTGAAACTTGATGTCTATCAATTTTCACCTTGCCTACAAAACCCATATCTCAAAATTTTCTAATTCACTTCCATTTTCTATAGCAAATCTGTGAAGTCAACTTTTGCATTTTGACCAAAATTGCTTTGCTTGACCAAAATGCATGCCCATCGTTCACTTCTTGAACAATTTGAGTGATTCAAGTTGTAGAAAGTGTATTTTATCATTCCTCGCCTTCCTATATTTCCAAATTTCAAATTGGGCCTTAAAACTTCTTCTTGTGAAAAAAAATACTCAAAATATACCCTCGTCTTCCTTTTCTTCTTTATCGAACTTCTTCATCAAGACTAATATAATTTATTTCACTAATATAGTATTCTTATTTCGAAATTAAATTTCTAACTACCCATTTTCTTTGAAATCTTGTCTTGACTTATTGTGTTGGATATTATACTTCTTCTAATTGTGCACTTACATTTTTGTCCATGTTTGATGTTATGCATGAATTTAGTGGTAGTGTTCATATATTTTACATTACGTGAAAAGTTGTGCATATAGCTTCTAAAATGTTGTTGACTGAATGCATTTTCATTTCAGATGTTGTCATGTTTCAAGTCTTTCAATTATGTTTAGGTTTTTCTAAAAAATCTTCATGGTTGGGATAGTTGTCAATGGTGCCTAATTGTCATAATTAAAGTTAACAACACATTCTTAGCTATCTTTGTATTTTTTTAGAAAGTTGGTGAAGCCCATATTCCATAATTGAAATATAAGCATATTTTTAATTGCAAGTCAACAATGTTCATACACTCCACCAATTGAGGTGAATTAACTTTGAAATAGTGTTCCAATTTGCTAGCTCAACTTTTAGTTTCTTCCCTATCTACTCTCTCAACCCTATCTACTCTCTCAAATAGGGGTAAATTCACATTAATATTACTTACATATCTAGGATTTGGTAAAAAATGCATTTATGCCTATGTCATAGAGGTCTTGATATTAATTGTTTAATAAGCTCCATGAATTTATCATCGTTGATATAAAGGCAAAGAGCTATTTTAACGATATTATCTACACAACTACAATTACAATTGAGGTAGACAATGGTTTAACATACCATTCATGGGTACATGTTTCTACTCTTCATAGCCTTAACATTTTTCCTTAACCAGTGTTTTAATTCTTTCTTTATTTTCATTTAAAAAAAAAAGGGAATTAATGCTATCATTTTGGCATTTTCTAACCAAATATGGTGACCGGATTTGTAAGAATGTTTAGCCAATACTATCTTTGGATTCTATTTTGTTTGATGTTCGTGTTGTACTCCTTAACTCGCCATATCTATAGGAAGAAAACATGTATTGATAGATGTTTGCATGCAGATTTGCATCATTCCTTAGCACAAAACTTGGCGTTATCAATATCATGGTGACTCGTGCTATGAGGATGAGGATCTCCAATAAAGACCGCACAGAATGAGAATTCGAGCACCTAGCCAAAGCGTTCACAAGCAACGAATATGGTGAAGGCACATTCAAACAAGTGTTGATGAAAGATAAGAGACCCTTCTCAAGACAATGAGATGATAAAGAGACAAAGATCACTCTACCGTATACTAGGGACCACAGACAAACTAGTAAAGATTTTAAAGAGAGAAAGTCTCTCACTCCCTAACACAATGTAGACTTGAGAACAGGCCCCGCTGGACCCATAGCTATATAAGGGACTCTATGCCATCTCCGGCTCATGTGGCAAACCACAAATTGGAGAAACCAGCAACGCACTTCAAGTAAGAAAGGAGGAGCATAACACAGACATGAATCACAATAGAATCCAAAGATCATTTTTGGCCGAACATTCTGACATATCCGGTCATCACACCACATTTGCTTAGAAATTGCCAAAATGATAGCCAAGGTAAACCATTATGCAAAAAGAAAAATAAGAGACTTTTGAGACCAAGAAGAACCTGAACAACATCAAGAAGGACAATGGTTATAAATTTAGTGCAACCTCGAAAGCTGTGATATATTCATCAAGAGAGAAATAAAAAAATAATATGCGCTTGTAGCATGAAGATATGAAGATATAATTTTTGGTAGATCTGGATTTTGTAAATCTTTGGTGAGCTCAAAATCAAAGTCAAGTCAACCTCTCACAATAAAATTACTGTTCATCTCTATAAGTGCTTCAAGCATATCGAATCTCATGAGTGACATCCCCTGATGGTTCTGGAGAAGGATTGAAACGTTGAGAACCAAAAACACCAACGCAAAATTCCAATGCTCCACAAGATTTAAACTAATTTTTAATACCACTTGCAGCAGAAATCCTTTAAGAAAATAGTAAACATTCGATATTGACGAGTGATTAGTGACCAGATAAATATGATTATCAAAGTGTGATTGTATGGAGATATGTATAAAAAGGAACATGAATATCATTGTGCCCAATTGATAAATATAAATGAATTAATAAGATTTGTTCAACAAGTCTAAGTAAGCAAGCGACAAATAAAAAGAAAATAATGGTCCTCAAGAAGTTTATCTGATCTAATTAAAAATACGGCCTATGAGATCCTTGAAAGGCAATACAATTAGAGAAGAGAGAATAGTAGCAAATTGGGTAACATGTGAGAACTCAAAGGCACCATGCCTTGTTGAGAAGAAGCTGCAAAACAATTTTATGCATTGAACACTGGGCCATTGAAGAACAACAAAGCTGTGCTTTCCACTTGTCACATGAAGCTCAATTATCACTTCTTAATACGCTACACACAGTTCACTTAAAACTCCACCCATGCTGCTCGAGATGCAAGAAAAGCAAATGGAAACCCCACAGGGCACATTGCAAGACTTTACATCAGCAAAAACTAGTCTGAAGAGCTTTAAATGATGGAATGTCGTGCATGCAATGAATTGAACAGGTGACCAAGAGCAAATTACACATTGTTGTTTGGACAAGATTATCTTCCAAAACCGGCCCTCGAACAAACAGCGAATAATAGACAGTAACAGGCCTTCAACAAAGACTTTTAAGCATTTTTCAAAGAGATGCTAATCAAGGTAACAGGTTTCACTTCAAGAACAGTAGGTGGAAAATTCTTTCCCGCTGCTGGATTCCAGGAAATAGTAAAGGAGGCTCCCATGTTTGGTAATATATAAGGATAACAATGCTACAATCCTTGAGCATGCGATTGCTACATGAAGAAAATCACTCTCGTAGATCTCATTTCAATCAAGGGGGCAGAGTTTCCCAAACAGCTTGCCCATTTATAAGCTCAAGCAATGTAATAACCAGCTACTAGAAAATATCTATAAATCCAATGGCCGCACTGTATCCTAGTCCATGACAAATATTCAGTGCAGAATGTCTCTGACACAAATACACTTGAGACATTAGATTGTCAATAATACTTCAATGCTCAGATTTCTTAACAGTATCTGCCTGAATCAAAGGTTAGATTTATAGGATGTTTATAAAATTCGAATACTTACATTTCCAAAAAGCATCTGCTTCACTCAAAGCTTGATTACTAGTCCAAAGAACCAGAAATATAAGCCTCTAGTCGTGGAAAAGGAGGATAGTTCTCTTTCTTGACATTGAAACCTCTAACAGTACAAGCCTCCATATATTCAGCTTTCCAAGCCTCTCTCAATTCTGCAGAGTCCGCATACCACTGCCTGCAGGATCGCAACATTGACAGTCAAAGTAGGTCAGAAACTTTATTCAAAACATTGCACTCCCTCTGGCTCTCACAAAAATATGAATTTTTTATGAGTGGGTGCCTCTTTAAACAAGCATCAATAAGTCTCGATACATCTTCACGTCAAGCACACACTGCCATGTGTAGAAGCCTTTAGATACAAATGACTAAAGAGCTTAAAACAGTTCCCTTTGGATTGATTAAAATGTTTTCATGGTTGAAAAATATTGTAAACATCATCTTTGTGCAATGGTTAATAGTTTGGGAGTAACTTGCAAGTGGGGAAATTTTCGGGGTTAAATTTTTCCCATGGAATAATTTTCCATGTTTATTTCTAAAAAAGGATTCACTAATTTTCGTTTTTTCTAAAACTGATTTTCCCAAATTCTATAGGATTAAATTGTTACTGAAAAATCAATGACATCAAGATTTTTCACAATATCAAACCTCAAACAAAAAATCAGCCTGAAAAAATCGCGAGATTTGGAAAAAATCGGAAAAATAGAATAGCAAAAATGGGAAGAAATTGACAAGCCAATTTTGACCCTCTTAAAGTGCCAAAAAAAATTTAATCGTTTGTCTTTGCACCATTTTTTTTTTAAAATACTACATATATTATACAAAAAATAAATATGTACAAATAGAGAAGCAATTAACTTATTGCAGCCACCCTGCATGTTAGAGTCGTGAAGAAAAGGCCACGCTGTTGAAGAGTTTACAAAGTTTTTGTATACCTTTACTTTGCTAACAAATATCATTTAATTTTATTCCACAACTATTTTTATTGATGTTCGTCAATGTGTATTTCAAGTCATGAAGTCCTTCAAATGTCAACAATTTTTTCTCAAACTTGTATCTTATTTTACTTCCCTTTATTCCAAACCGTTGTTGCAGCAACATGACACTACGACAGTCTATAGGGTGGAGTCAATTGAATGACCAAATAAAATAACATTTGTGAACTATCTTGTTTATCACTAGAATCTTATAAAATCTTGAACAAATTAGGTATGTAGTTTCTTATCAGAAATCATATAGTGAAAGCAAGCTAACAACAAAGGCTTATAAAATAGCATTTTTATGTTGAAGCAGGGTGACTAGCAAAAAGTGGCATTTCTTCTATATGTATGTGCAGCATTTGGTGCAATGAATTGGAGGCATTGAATTAGTAAATATTGAAACACGGATATATTCTAGAACACCATCTATGTCAAAGAAAACCTAGGCATAACTTAAATTATTGTCTTGCACACTTTCACTAACCACCACCTTCACCTTTTGCAACACTATTATTCAACAAGACACAAAAACATTAGCATATACATATACATTCATCCTCGTGGATCTAAGGTTTAGATTGCAGTTTCTTTTTTTTTGTATTCTTGGCATGGCTCAGATGCTTCCAAAGTAAGCCTTGAGAACCACAAAGGGCTTATGAACATAGCTAAGAGGACAAACTTTTCCAATTAATGGATTGCTGACTATACACCTACCTGGACTCCTCTCCTCGCAACCATCCTATACAAATGTGAAGTGGTACACCATGGGTTGACTCATGATGATGAGATACATTTATATATTTGATGTCATTTTGTATTGGTTGTCCACTTTTGAGTCCTTGATTGGACCACTATCAAGGTTCAATGCTCAGTATCGACTTTGATGTATCATTTTTTATTTGGCATCCACTACATCATATATAATGGTGTTTTTCCATATTTATGTGCCAATGTGTTTATTCAATGTCAATGTTGGTTTATATGTTTCAAAAACTGAAAAAATGAATTTATTGTGTATTTTTTAATGCTTGATGCGGTTTACCGATTTTTTCACAATGTTGCCAAGAGGTTGTATTTTGGACCCTCGCCGATTTTTGATGATGCCGATTTTTCAACAACGGTTTACACACTTTAAGATAAGTATGGATCAGTGTTGCAAACATCGGCATCGGCAAAATATCGCCAAGGGTTCGAAAACGAAAATATCGGCAACATCGGGGAAAATATCAGAAAATGTCATAGGAATGAAAAACAATGTTGTAAGAATGAAAATATTGGAAAATATTGCCAACCCTGATTTTGCCGATAATATCGCCAACATCGTGATATTATCGCAATGTTGGTAACACTGGTATGGATCATTAAAAATTTCTCTGCTTGCAAGATGGAGAATCTCAATCAATAAACTTTAAAGACAGTTACAGCCCATTTTCATGGAAATTAAATTCAATAATTTACTCTAGCCACTTGTTTTGTATTAAACAACATCCCAAATTAAAAACTTAAAATGGAAATATGTTGGCAGACTGTCAAAGGTCTTAGGTTCCATTCGGAGGTGACCATCAGAACTAGCATGTTTCACTCTTTGCTCAAAAAATAGTCGAGAAAATTTCTTACTAAGTTGATCTTAGTTAAGTTGGATATAAGAGATTTTGCAATCAATAAATATCCACAATGCTTACTTGGATGAAAAACATCGGTAACAATAAAATTATAAAAATGACCATGGGAGTACCCCCATGCAGCTTTGCTTTAAATATCAATATCTCCTTCAAGTTTAGAAAGCTTAGATGGTGTTAAAACTTTTAAAATACTAGCCTTCAAAGTGGAAAGAAGAACAGTGTAAACTTTCATTCTCCAGGTAATCATTTCCAACGTCCATATTCTGTAATCAGATTCCATAAGCAAACAAATTACTCTAACACAATATGGGTACCATGAATCATCGTACCACCATATGTGAGTCCATTTAATGCTGGTTATAACCAAATACATGTCTGTATGTGCTGACGTGCATTATTTCCTTCCTATCAAGTTGACCTGCCATCTGATATCTCAAGCATGTATAAGCACAGAAAAGAAGCTTGCGAAGGCTTAAGGATGTTATGATTCAGTTCTAGTTATTTGCAGTCATGGTATCTTACATGGCCTCAATCAGCAACAGATCTTCCCTCATTCCATATTGCATGGTGACTCCAGGGGAATAACTTTAAACTCCTCAAGTTACATGAATAGAAGCTTCCATTGATCCCAACTCCATTTACTGTTGGGCGCCACATACTTTGAATGGAATTGGTATTTTGTCATTCAATGCCTTGGTCTCTCTTCAAGAACACTGCCCAACTATTGACATTAGAATTTTAGTTTATTGCTTTCCACTTGCATAGGCTTCCTCGTTGTCAAATAAGGTCACTGCCAGAACCTGAAGAACCACCACTCTGTCAATGTAGAAGCATCTTCCCAATTTGGCATGGCATACTTTATTTATAGATCTCTTATTTATATATTATGAACACGAACACAAGCTACATATAATTAAGCATGGATAAGGAGTAGCTATCTTGCAGGGAAGATTTCTGAAAATTTCCACCTAATTTTAACCCACAAGGAAAGTCATTAGGGGAATACTTCTTGACAGTGAGGCAATCTAAGATCCCCTCATACATGACCATAAAGCATTTTTGTTACTTGAGATAGGTCCATTTCTTGGCAACGTTTGAGAACATTTTCCAGATTTGTTAATGCTTCTTAGAATGTGTTTCCATAAGCAGTGAAGTCATCCATGTATATTTCCACACTATCATGAACTAAATCTGAGAAAATGTTCAAGAATCAAAACAGCACTTTGAAAGGTAGCAAGTGCACTACACAATCCGAATGGGAGTACCTTATAGGAAAAGGTTCCCCAAGGGCAGGTGAATGTTTTTTTATCTTGGTCCTCTAGACTGATTTGAATTTGATTGTACCCACTAAATCCATTTAGAAAGGAGAAATATTTCTTTCCAAATATGGCATTGTTAGCACACTTTTTCACCCTCCAATCAGATCTGATAATTAAGAAATCAGTGATGGAAAAGTGGCTAATTCAAGGAGAGAATGCCCCAAATTGTCACAAGCAAGCCTCCTCTCCATTTGGGCTGGTGCATGCCAACCTCAGGGGGGAGTCCCTAGATACCAGGCTGCTGATTTGTTAGCTAATTTTCTGCAAAAAACACAAAAAACATCAAATTTGCCTTGAACAGCGTGTAAACACTCCGCCAAAGTGTTAGTAAAAGATAGTTTAAGTTCACTTGGAGGGATCCTGCAGTGTTAGCATGAGAAAGATGAAAGAAATAAGGAAAGAAAACCAATTGAAATACTAAAATCAATCACAACAATAGGCTATGAACTACTAATCAATGCACAAAAAGTAAGAACACAATACCAACAAGAAGGAAAGTTCGATGAAAACACAACACAAAGGATTGCCAAAGGGCTGATTGTGCCACGATAGACAAGTCCAAAACCGGTACAATGATTATCCTTGCACAAAGAATAGAGTAGCTAGTCTAGAAGAGAATAAGAAAAGAGAGAGTAATAGATGTTTCTGCTGCAAAAATCCGACCCATAACCCATGTAGCTCACTCTAATATATAGTGAAGAGGGCGCACTTCCCAAGACCATCAATGAAGGCGCATAAGACGCTAAAGAAAGAGGGTATGGCACATGAGAGAAGGAGAGGGAGTAGGAGAAAGCGCATGGGGAAGTGAGTACGAGTAGGAGGAGGAGTTAACTCCCATGTGTGATAGTTAAAGAGGAGAATGGAGGTGTAATAAAGGTGGAATGTGCCCTATTTTCTAGGAGAGAGGACGCATCATGGGAAATAGAAGTGAAGGATGGAAAGAGAATAGGAAATAGGAAGAGGGAGATAGCATGTGCGAGATCTAGAAAGGAGAGAGTCAATGCATGGTAGAAGAGAGGAGTGGTTTGAGTGAGATAAATAGAGTTGATGGCACATGCTAAAGAAGATTGTGCCCTATTTTTTAGAGAGAAGGCGCACTAGATGAAGAGGAATGGGAGAATTGGACGCCATGTGTGAGGGAGAGAGGGTAGAAAAGGTGCTTAAGTGAAAACGAGTGCTATGGATTAGGAGAGGGAGAAGCTAGGTGGCACATGGAGGAAGGGGAGTGGAGTAAGCTAAGAGGTGCGCCACACGTGTGGGAGAAGAGAGAGTGAAGGCACACTTTAGGAAGTGAGGAGGTGTTTAATGAGAGGAAGAACCATGCACTTAGGTTTAAAGAGGAGTTAGATGCATGGAGGAGGGAAATAGAAAGCTAATGCATGTCTTTAGGCTAATTTTGGAAGTAGGAAGAATGCATTAGCCAATAAGGAAGAATGCGCCCTATTTAACAGGGATAAAGTGCTTACGAGGAATTAAAAGGGATTTTAGCATAATTAATGCATGGAAAATGGTATTTATGGCAAGTGAGAGAAATTAGTCAGGACTTAAGCCTTGATTTGCTCAATCACGTCCATGAACTTGCCACCTCCCACACACCCTCCATTTAATTCATTAATTGTCATTTAATGCTTTTAACCTTGTTAAGGTTTAAGCTATTATTAGGTTTCTTTTCAATTTACTAGATAACCATAGCATAGATAGGATCACTGAGAAATACACAATCACAAGAGACGCATCATTTATCCTAGGAAACCCTCATGGGGGAGAAAACCCAACAAAACTTCCTTAATATAGATAGCCAATACAATGCCAAGAGATAACTCAAACAAATACAGAAAGTCCTCTCCAAGAATGCACCTCTCTCTCTCTTTCTTCTTCTCCAACTGTAGCTCTAGACTTGCGCTCTAATGAACAAGTGAGTGTGTGTCCAAATGAGGCACTAGCCTCTTTATTTATACAATTTGGCAGGCGCTGGAGTGAGGTGTCTTTTCACTGGCAGGGCCGACTTCTCAATCTGGGTGGTTATAACCACTTTAATATATTCTGGGGCCGACTTCTCATTCTGCCTATTACAATTAGGGTTTGACCAATCCGCAAAAGGGGATTTGGTCATTTACAATACCCGACGTGATCAATCCGCAAAAGGGGATTGATCTAATGAATAATACATCAATAATAAATAGAAT
>ML804934.1:54469-64579 GCA_009831015.1 Picea engelmannii | reverse complement strand
ACTAACCATTAAGCATGTAACTTGAAAATGTTGGAAAAAGAGCAAGTGCGCAACTTCTAGAGGTGAAAGAGCCAACAAGAGGAAGTGCGCAACTTCTGAAGCAAGGGGGGAAACCACTCACCAAGTGCCCCAAAGAGATGGTGTGCAACTTGATGGCAGCCTGCCCTTGAACAGATGAACCACTTAATCCACAATGAACTTAAATGTAAATGCTCGACTTGAAATGAAAAGCTAGTGAATTAAAACCATGAGCATAAGAGAATACCTTGAACAACAAGGTTTACACCACTTAAAAGATGTTGAAAATAAAGTGTAAGTGTTGTGAAATGTATTAGATAAATTTTAGAAAAGTTTTAGGAGTCTCTCTTTGATTAGGGGGGCCTAAGCTAATGTGAAACAAACCTAAGCTATGTGACTACCCCTAGACTCTTACCGCTTTGGCCAAAATGATGGTTGGGTGCTCAAGAAGAAGGGAAAACAAGGCCCTTCCCTAGCTCCACGGGTCAACCCGGAAAACTTGGGCGCTCAAGTAGGGGGGACACCTAGTGCCGTGAAGTCATCCCTGACTTAGCACCCCCTGTAGCCACCACAAACCCCCTTTTTGGTGGCGAAAGTTGTACCAGTCCAAGGTGCCTAATTAGACTAGATAAATTTGTCCTCCTAGTCTAGATTGCAAATATGAGCAACTTGAAATAAAATTGCAAAGCGAAAGATCTATACTTAAGATACAAGATATTGAATTAATTAGATGATTGCACAACTTAAGCAAGAGATAGCAATATTAAGTGACTTTGCAAAGTAAACAAATTAAAGAATGAGAAACTAGAGATTAAACAATTATAGACAATATGAAAGGAAAGCAAACTAAACTATAGACAAGTCTTACGATATAGCATGGGTGGCAAAGCCATGCCTCTTTGCTAGGTGTAGGCAAAAGAATTAAAGAATGCAAGTAAATAAGAGCTTGGAAAATAAAAGACAAGATTCTAGCCTCTCAACCTTGTCTTAAGGACAAGTGGAGCAATAGAAATGAAAGCTTAAAAAAGAAAATAAACTCCAAGTCCTAGCCTCACGATTTAGCATGGGTGGCAAAGCCAAGCCTCTTTGCTAGTTGTAGGCAAAAAGAAATAAAAAACGCAAAAATTTTAAAAAAGTTCGAGAAATGCAAGCTCAAGAGACTCTCTCTGGGCTTACTTACAATGTAGAAGGAAGAAGAAGAAGAGGGTATTCAATACCCTTACTTGGGAGGTTGTTTCTTGATGATTTGTGGCCCCAAATGGGCAACACCTCCCCTTTACTGGTTCAAATCTGCAGAAAAACAGCAAATAAAACTTGCCGGAAATGTTGCAAAACAACCATAAAACTTGGAAAAATTTATGTTAGTAGTAACCAAAAATTTTTAGCATAAAAACCAGCATATAATAGATGAAATGAGACCTATTCTATGATAGAAATATACCCAAAAATACTAGAGAAATATGTATGAAAAAAAACAGAAATCTTAAGAGGATTTCAAGTGGGTGAAGGGATAAATTTCCAGATCTGAAATTTATCCTTCTCCAACCCTTAGTGACCTACAAATAAAAGAGATCAAGCTACAAGACAAGGAAGGAGTTGAGTAGATTTAAAATGAATAACAAAATACTTTATTAAACCAATAATAAACCACCCAATAAATCTACAATAATACTATCATAGATCTATCCAAGCAAATACTTTGCTTGGATCTCCTACACTAGATCTACAAGCTAAAACTCAAAAAGACAATAACACAAGTCACCTCCAATGTAGATCCAATCCAAGTACCAAAAATACTCCCAATTGCAACAATTTTCTCCAAAGATTCATTTTATTAGAAACAAGCTTGAGCAAATACTTGCTACAAGCTTGAGAAATGAGAGATAGCAAGATGGGAGAGAGAGAAGAGTGGGAGAGATTTAGGCATAATAACTTTACACTGAGAACAGATGTGTAATGAAGGAGGGGTGAGCATTCTTTTATACTTGGCAGGCAAGAGAGACCCCTCTTGGATGAGTTACAAGTGTCACACATCCAAGAGAAATAGACAATTCAAGGAAGAGTCACTTTTAGAGTTTTGGTAGTGAGTTAGGGTTTGAGGGTTGAGTGAGGGAAGAGGGAAAACACCTTTTCCAATGGTCAAACATTAAGTTAAACACCAAGGAGAGAGAATTTAAGGTTTAGGTGGTTTTTTTCACTTAAACTTTTTAATTCCCACATGTCAATTAGCAAGGGAACACCACTTTAAGTTGTTGGCTAAGTAAGAGGGGGTTCTTTAAGTGGAAAATTATTTTTCCAACTTAGGAAAAAGGTTAGGAAACCTTTCCCACTCTCTCTCATAACTTTATTCCCTTTTTACAATTTTTGGCATTTTTACTTAGTCAAATTAAAGCAATTAATTGTTGACTCTAGACTGACTTGGACTCCTCGTGAACAATGACCTAGCAAAACTTGTCCAAATGAGTTGAAACTTGCTCCAAGGGTGTAGGGGGTCTCTTGCCATTTCTATTGAATGCTAATACCCTTATCAAAATCCCCTAGGACCAAATTTTTACATTTTTACATCAAATTTAATTAAAATTACCATTAAATGGGTAATTTTAATAATTTAAAAAAAAAAACTATTAAAACTCAACGAAATTCCGCAAGACTCTAGGAGATGTCTAGCATGGTCATTTACAATATTCCTAGACCTTAGTCACCCCTTGGGTTCGATCATTAGAACGTCTTTCACCACTTTGGAGGATTATTGTGAGTGAAAAACTTAAGGGTAATTAAAATGGTTGGTTAGGCCAGATCAATTACTTGAGGTAAAAAAACACTCGATGAAAGGACTTCCCTAATGATAAAGTCCTAGGAAACTAACCTAAAATATGATCCATGCAGACCCATTACATTATTATCCCACGCAGGGGAGCGGAAATTCCAATTACAAAAAGAAGTGTTGAGGGCAAAAAGAAGTGTTGAGGGCAAAAAATACCTTGTAGAACCAGAAAGTCTTCAACTTTGTTGCACCATCAAGTACATAGCTTCATGGCACATGGAGTTGACCCCCTAGTTGAAATAGGTGGTCAACATCTGGCTCCACATGGGGACGTGTGTTCAATATTCTTGAAGGAGAGCATACGAGAACTTCAGAATCTACAAAACAAAGTGCTCACCAATACCCAACATAAATACATGTATTAAATGAATAAATAAATGAAATGTTATAAACAGTAATCACGTAAATGAAATTACTATAAACAACAATTACATAAATGAAACTATGATACAATGAATAACCTAAGTAACTTAATTACATAATGAAATGAAATAATACAAAATTGAAAGAAAGGAGAAGGGTTAGAAATACATTACAAAGGGTGTCACACCAAGTTGCTCATCATCTAAAAAAGAGCTTGAGGATCCACCATCTGAATGGCTAAGATGGAAAGAATTAGGACCAGCCATGCAATGGATGGAATGAAACCCCAAATGTCTAAAACATCCCAGTCGAGGATGACTCGTTGAAGACCCTTTTCCAAGTTTTATCAACTTGGAGTTTCTTGTGAGAAAGAACCAGCGAAGAATTATGCATCTTCCTCTATTCAACCAAACATTGAAGTTTGACAAGCCTTGTGAAATTTTGATACCTTGTTGCATATGACCGTCGTGGTGGAAAGCCAACCACTACTCATTATGATATGAATTTGATAAATTGAAATTTCCTTCCATTCTCCCATTATCTTGTATTAAGTCATTTGTTGGTTGAGAGGTTGGAAATGAACATGTCAAAGGAACCATTGCACTGTTTTCATCAAGGTTGTCAAAGTTCTCCCTTGAAGAGATTGGTTCCTCGGGAGGAGGGTGGGGACTTGAATTATCTAGATATTCAACAACTTCAAACTCCAATTCCTTTATCTCATCAAGATCGGTTACTGGCTCATCCATGGACTCATCCGGAATTTCCATATGAACTTCTCTTTCTTGTTCACTGTGAAGCTCAAGTTCTATGGGGTCCGGATATTCAATACAAGCAAGGTGTACTGACAAGGCTAGCTTCCATGATTTCGAACTGATCTTCCATGGCCTGAAACTGTTCATTCATGGCCTCACATTGTCTTGCATAGGAAAACTGTGTGGTCTCAATGATTTCTATAAGTTCCTCAATGGAATCTGGTGAAGTATCTATCATTACATCTGAATTGATTGTTCCTATATCTGGAAGATCCTTCTTCTTCCATTTTTCCATAAAAGCATCAACCGATTCGTTGTAAGTTTCAATCTGATCATCACCCCACCGTTCTAAAAACGCATGCATCAAATCTTGTATGGTCTTGAACTTATTATCCTCTGAATCATGAAACCAATAGTAAGCATCTTCCTCACAAAGAGTCATGACAAACAATTGCATTAGAACATCCTCATAAATAGGTGGATCACACCACTCATCAATACGTTGCCCAAAGGCCCTAATATGAGCATTAGCATCACCATAATTACGAAAATCAGGCAAGTATTCAATAACAATTTCAGGCACATCATGAGGATAACCAACTATTCCTGAAAAATCAATAGGACTATAAAAAGCACCCATTTCTAACTAGATCATTAAGCAAAAGGTCTAAAGAAAAGGACTAGGACCCAAGAATTATTAAGGATCCAACGAGAAGGAAAACTGGCTAACCTCATCCAAAAAAACTTTCAAGTTCAAGGATGAAGCTAAGCAAGCCGTGAGTTCCTTCTTGAAGAATACTTTGTCAAATTATTTTGAAGTGGAGTCGCCAGATGACCAAGTTTATTTCAAACAAACAAGAAGCAACAAACAAATCAAAACCAAGAAGGAAAACAAAAAGTTGTAGGATTATTATATACAAATAAGAGATGTGTATCAAAGATTGCTTCTCCTCCAAGACTTTCAAGTAGGCTACGAGGAGCAAGAGGATTGCTCCCGGTAGTATACTTCAAAGAATTTTTCAGATGGAGTTGCCACTTGGAGAGTAAGCAATGTTGAATAACACAACTCAAGTTAAAAAAATTTAGAGAGAAATTTATTACTTAGTTTTAAAAGAATAAATTAAATTAAATCGTTTAAACCAAGGATAAAAGACTTATCCTCAGCAACGGCGCCAAAGATGTTGTCGTCCTTGTACACACTTACAGACGTGGAAAAGTCTCAATCCACTTGTTGTGTCCTTGGAGGCACAATGCCTAAGTCCAAACCCACTTGTCACCTCGATTTGGACTTCTTTCGTCTAGGCTTACTCCTAGGGAAGCCAAGGGTGGTAGACCCTATTTACTATGTGAGTTGTTAAGTGAAGTCTAGGAGTTAATTTTAGTTTTGTTAAGTTAGGGGGAAATCTAACCTATATAGCAAGCAACAATGCAATGCACAATTTTAATGACAGTCAAATCCCTTCCCTAAGGTCAACTAAGACTAGTGCCTAAATGTTGGGCAAGGGGTCAACTAAGTCTATGCAAAAGATTACAAGAATTAAATGATCTACTTACAAAGAATAGCTTTACACCAAGTTACAAGATGAATTAAAACAATGAACAAATATACAATGTAAATGTAAATCACAATATGAACAAGAACAAAAATGAGTTAGAAAGATGTACAACAAGAGAGAACTATAGCCAATGAACTCAACAACTAACTAACCATTAAGCATGTAACTTGAAAATGTTGGAAAAAGAGCAAGTGCGCAACTTCTAGAGGTGAAAGAGCCAACAAGAGGAAGTGYGCAACTTCTGAAGCAAGGGGGGAAACCACTCACCAAGTGCCCCAAAGAGATGGTGCGCAATTTGATGGCAGCCTACCCTTGAACAGATGAACCACTTAATCCACAATGAACTTAAATGTAAATGCTCGACTTGAAATGAAAAGCTAGTGAATTAAAACCATGAGCATAAGAGAATACCTTGAACAGCAAGGTTTACACAACTTAAAAGATGTTGAAAATAAAGTGCAAGTGTTGTGAAATGTATTAGATAAATTTTAGAAAAGTTTTAGGAGTCTCTCTTTGATTAAGGGGGGCCTAAGCTAATGTGAAACAAACCTAAGCTATGTGACTACCCCTAGACTCTTACCGCTTTGGCCAAAATGATTGTCGGGTGCTCAAGAAGAAAGGAAAACAAGGCCCTTCCCTAGCTCCACAAGTCAACCCGAAAAACTTGGGCGCTCAAGCAGGGGGGACACCTAGTGCCATGAAGTCATCCCTGACTTAACACCCCCTGTAGCCTCCACAAGCCCCCTTTTTGGTGGCGAAAGTTGTACCAGTCCAAGGTGCCTAATTAGACTAGATAAATGTATCCTCCTAGTCTAGATTGCAATTATGAGCAACTTGAAATAAAATTGCAAAGTGAAAGATCTATACTTAAGATACAAGATATTGAATTAATTAGATGATTGCACAACTTAAGCAAGAGATAGCAATATTAAGTGACTTTGCAAAGTAAACAAATTAAAGAATGAGAAACTAGAGATTAAGCAATTATAGACAATATGAAAGGAAAGCAAACTAAACTATAGACAAGCCTTACGATATAGCATGGGTGGCAAAGCCAAACCTCTTTGCTAGGTGTAGGCAAAAGAATTAAAGACTGCAAGTAAATAAGAGCTTGGAAAATAAAAGACAAGATCCTAGCCTCTCAACCTTGTCTTAAGGACAAGTGGGGCAATAGAAATGAAAGCTTAAAACAAAAAATAAACTCTAAGTCCTAGCCTCACGATTTAGCATGGGCAAAAAGAAATAAAAAAAACAGAAATTTTAAAAAAACTTGAGAAATGCAAGCCCAAAAGATTCTTTTTGGGTTTGCTTAGAATGTAGAATGAAGAAGAAGAGGGTATTCAATACTCTTATTTGGGAGGTTGTTTCTTGATGATTTGTGGCCCCAAATGGGCAGCACCTCCCCTTTACTGGATCAGATCTGCAGAAAAACAACAAGTAAAACTTGTTGGAAATGCTGCAAAACAACCATAAAACTTGGAAAAACTTCTGTTAGTAGTAACCAAAAATTTTTAGCATAAAAAACAACGTATGATAGATGAAATGAGAACTATTCTATGACAGAAATATACCCAAAAATACTAGAGAAATATGTATGAAAATAACAGAAATCTTAGGAGGGTTTCAAGTGGGTGAAGGGATAAATTTTCAGATCTGAAATTTATCCTTCTCCAACCCTTAGTGACCTGCAAATAAAAGAGATCAAACTACAAGACAAAGAAGGAGTTGAGTAGATTTAAAATGAATAACAAAATACTTTGCTAAACCAATAATAAACCACTCAATAAATCTACAATAATATTATCATAGATCTATCCAAGCAAAATACTTTGCTTGGATCTCCTACACTAGATCTACAAGCTAAAACTCAAAAAGACAATAATACAAGTCACATCCAATGTAGATCCAATCCAAGCACCAAGAATACTCCCAATGCCAACAATTTCCTCCAAAAATTCATTTTATTAGACACAAGCTTGAGCAAATACTTGCTACAAGCTTGAGAAATGAGAGATAGCAAGAAGGGGGAGAGAGAAAAGCGGAAGAGATTTGGGCATAATAACTTTACACTAAGAATAGATGTGTAATGAGGGAGGGGTAAGCATTTTTTTATACTTGGGAGGCAAGGGAGACCCCTCTTGGATGAGTTATAAGTGTCACACATCCAAGAGAAATAGACAAAGTCAAGGAAGAGTCACTTTTAGGGTTTTGGTAGTGAGTTGGGGTTTGAGGGTTGAGTGAGGGAAGGGGGAAAACACATTTTCCTATGGTCAAACATTAAGTTAAACACCAAAGAGGGCGAATTTAGGGTTTAGGTGGTTTTTTTCACTTAAACTTTTTAATTCCCACATGTCAATTAGCAAGGGAACACTACTTTAAGTTGTTGGATAAGCAAGAGGGGGTTTTTTAAGTAGAAAAATATTTTTCCAACTTAGGAAAAAGGTTAGGAAACCTTTCCCACTCTCTCTCATAACTTTATTCCCTTTTTACATTTTTTGGCATTTTTACTTAGCCAAATTAAAGCAATTAATTGCTGACTCTAGACTAACTTGGACTCCTCATGGACAATGACCTAGCAAAACTTGTCCAAATGAGTTGAAACTTGCTCCAAGGGTGTAGGGGGTCTCTTGCCATTTCTTTTGAGTACTCATACCCCTATCCAAATCCCCTAAGACCAATTTTTTACATTTTTACATCAAATTTAATTAAAATTATCGTTAAATGGGTAATTTTAATAATTAAAAAAAAAAACTATTAAAACTCGACGAAATTTTGCAAGACTCTAGGAGATGTCTAGCATAGTCATTTACAATATTCCTAGACCTTAGTTACCCCTTGGGCTCGATCATTAGAACGCCTTTCACCACTTTGGAGGATTATTGTGCGTGAAAAACTCAAGGGTAATTAAAATGGTTGGTTAGGCCAAATCAATTACCTGAGGAAAAAAAACACTCGATGAAAGGACTTCCCTAATGATAAAGTCCTAGGCAACTAACCTAAAATATAATCCATGCAGACCCATTACATTATTATCCCATGCAAGGGAGTGGAAATTCCAATTACAAAAAGAAGTGTTGAGGGCAAAAAATGCCTTGTAGAACCAGAAAGTTTTCAACTTTGTTGCACCATCAGGTAGATAGCGTCATGACACATGGAGTTGACCCCCTAGTTGAAATAGGTGGTCAACAGGACCATTGGCCAATGACTTTCCTGGCCAAGGGAGAAAAGGAAAGAGGTCATTCTTTGTCCAGCAAAGAGAGAGAAAGAGAGCAGTCTATTGCTGTAGTAAACTCAAGACCATCTGTACGCAGTCAGAGTAGCCAAAGTGATGGGATCTACAAGCAGAAGACAGAAAAACAAGACGACTCAAAGATGTTGCCCTTAGCTTATCAGTATAGCTTTGTTTTCTTAGTATTTCTAGTAAACTAAAGTAAGGAGTCACGGTTATTAGATTTGAAAGGGCCATAGTTCCTTTTCTTGAAGGATGTCTTACTTTGAATCTAAGTTGCAGGAAACGCCCTACCCCCTGTTTCAGTGTCGAAAACGATCCAAAACGTCAAAACGGGTACGGTACGGCGGAGAAACGTCGTCGGTCATACCGTACGACGTTTCTCGATTTGGAAACGTCGTACGGTATGGCTAGCGACGTTTCTCGGCCATACCAACCCATACGGCCGACGTTTCAGCCATTCTAAGGTGTCTTAGAGTCCAAAAAAACATAGGGGGTCGTGGGCCCCCCAAACACTCATTTTTAAATTTTTTTTGCCTTTTCTAAGTTTTCCAATGAGAATAAAATTGATTTTCTCCCTTTTTTTTCATTTCAAAAGAAATTTCTAGAAATTAATAGAAACCCTAAATCTCCTTCCTTTGCGATAAGAAACCACTTGGTTCACTCATTCCTCACACTTTCATTAGCAATAGGAGCTTACTACAACAGCAGCAAGGAGATTGTGTGTGGTTTTCGTGAGCAGATTTCTTTTCTATTTGGTGAGCGGATTTATAAAGGTTGACTTTGGATGTAAAGCCTCATCTATAAAGGCTAATTTTGGATTTTGTTACTTGCATCGGGTAATGAATGATATTGATCATCTATGGGAGTTAATATGAACATGGTGTTGAATTTAAAGCAGCTGCAAGAGCCATTCTCCGGGAGGATGGCAAAGACCCTAGCTGAGATCTAGGGCCCCCAGTGCACTCCTGGGGTTCTTGGTCTGGGACCAAACAGTCAGAGCCATGGCAAAAGACCCTTGTAAGGGCCCCCAGCAAATAACTGGGGTTCTTGGTCTGGGACCAAGCAATAAAGACCCTTGAGAGGGGCCCCAATATATGACTGGGATTCTTGGTCTGGGACTAAGCAGTTAAGTCCCTAGATATGTCTAGGGCCCCTGGACTTGATCCAGAGTACCCATGTCTAAGGCATGGGTTGATCCTTGGTTTTGTACCTTGGTGGATAAGACCTATGTCACATGGTTCGGGTTCGGGTTCGGGTTCGACAACGATTAGGTTCGATTCGGG
The DNA here is from genome assembly GCA_009831015.1 of Picea engelmannii. Taxonomy (NCBI): domain Eukaryota; kingdom Viridiplantae; phylum Streptophyta; class Pinopsida; order Pinales; family Pinaceae; genus Picea; species Picea engelmannii. The sequence goes on along the minus strand of ML804934.1, from coordinate 54,551 downwards.
TTCGAATTTTCCAACTAGGTTCGAATGAGGTTCGGCTTTAGGTTCGAATATATATATATATATATATATATATATATATATA
>ML804933.1:121172-149009 GCA_009831015.1 Picea engelmannii | reverse complement strand
GTATTATTGAGTGCCACATGTTTAGGGGAAGCAACCCCAAAGAAGAAGGTTACCTTTTTCCATTAAACTCAGGGGGAGAAGCAATACCCTTTGCCATTGATGTCAAAGGGGGAGAGAAATTGGGATCATGATGATAGGGGGAGCATGAGTGTTGAAATCAATGGCAAAGGGTGATTTGTTGGAAGATTGGTTGTTGTCATTGATGTCAACCCCAGTCATGGGTTTTGGACCGCAAGATTGATGAAGGTATTTGGACATGAAGGAAAATGCACATGCATATAAAACACCCATGGATGGATAATATACATCATACTATTTTTGATGGTATGTGGCACGTCACGTGGATCCTCATGGTTGAGGAGAAATGAATTTTTGAAGATGACAAAGTGAATTGTACATGTAGGCCCTGAAGATAATTAAAGAAAAGAATTACAAAATAAGAAAGTGTCAGGTCTGCCCTAATGTTAAAAGGAAGTGAAATAAATGTTATAAGTAAACATCATTATACATACATTTGATGCAAGTCAAATTTTAGAGGGAATAAGAAGTAAAAGAAGGCCGGATTTCAAGGGAGGATGAAGCCTTTTGGTGATGTGTTCTGGGGTATGTTATTTTCAGGTCATCTTACCATTTTTTCTATAAATTTGTTTTTAGAATGATTCAGATGGTGAAATCACTATGGTATTGATAATACATATCAAGGTACCTCTGGTACAAATTTCAGCTCTTGCTTCGCTATAATTATGGAGATACACTATGTGGAAGATAGGGTTTGTGACCAGTCTTGAAGCTAGTCAATAAACAAGTGTTTCGGGTAAAAAAGTCACAACTTTATACATAATCCAAATGAAGTGCGACCAATTCCATTGGAAAGAGTACAGATTGTAGTTTCTGTTACACATAAAAAATACTCACTTTGATAGTGTTGCAAGTGTGATCATTACAAAGGTCCCAAGTGTCGCATTTTGCTCACAAGGTCGCAAGTGTCGCATGTTGCTCACAAGTGTCGCAAGTGTCAAAGAAAGCATGCTTCCATGATGCCTATGTTGTGCCTATAATGACATGAGAAGGACACTTGAAATACCTCAAACATTTGATTTGGAAGAGGAGAAATGAGTCAGCAGGCTTGCAAACCTTTTGCCATCTGAAAGCACCTCAAAAACTGAGTTTTGGAGGAGAGCGCTCCCCTATACCTCTTCTAGGAGTACCGACGCTCCCCCTTACACTGTCTGGGAGCATTATAAATCTCCTCTGGCCCTTTTGAGGGAGTTCTAGGCATTTTGAGAGCACTGGCGCCCCCCTAAATCCTACTAGGGAGCGCTACAACACTCTGATGGCCCTTTTGAGGGAGCGCTACATATTCTGCGCAGTAGTTAAGTTGTTGAGATGAATGGGGGAAGGATCCTTTCATTCTTGGAAGGCATTTGGATTAGAATACCTAGTCCAACCATGATCTTAGGGAAGATCCTCAACTGAAGGAGGCAAATACTCAACTCCCCCAAGGATGTATTAAGTGGTTAAAGCCTCTCCAAGGCTATATAAGCAAGCTTTCTAATGGTGAAAGGGGACTGGAAAGAGAGAATCACACCAAAGTTATGATCTTATAAGTGGTGCTGGAACAAAGATATTTTGGAAGCAAGAGACCTATGATCTCATAGGGATCAATCAATGAATCTATCATCAGTCGGATCGTGGATATTTTGAGCAAGGGTCAGACAAGGAGGACTTGGCAGAGCTGCTGCAACTCATCCATGGTTGTAAGCAATGTTTTGTCCTCATTAATATAATTTGCTTGGCCTGTTTATTTCTAGTTTGTGTCTGATCTTACATGAACTTATCATTGATAGATAGATCTTTTTTCAAGCTAATATCAATAGAGTAGGAAGTGGTCGTACTTTGTTTGTCTACATGGCTCATCGAGGAGCGAGAGTTTGGAGCTCAACTCGGAGCGTGCAGGGACAAACGTCGATAAAACGGTACCTCCATTCTCCTTCCTTCTCATGTATTAGTTTGTATAGATTTGAAAGGAAGTTAGTGTCCATGTTAAGCACTTTCTGTCTTAGAATTTAGGGTCTATCTCTTTGAGGCAATCTACCTGTCTGCAGGGAGATTTTCCTACAACAAAAACTGGCGAATCCAATGGTGATCGAATCAAAAGTTTTGATTTATCCTCATAGGCCTTGTCTCACCCTTTTTGTTCTTATGCCTTGTTCACCCCTTCATATCTAATTGCACTTGCTGATTGACTCTTTACCCCATCACACTTAGCCTGATTGTCACAATTTGATTGAATTTTTGGGTTTTTTTGGACATTTTTGTGAGTTGTTTGGCACCAACGCTCCCCTGGCTTGTTATCAGGGTGCCAACACTCCCTTAGAGTGTTGGAAAGAGCTTTATAATGCCTTGGTGTCCCTTACACCAAAGCGCTAACCCCTGTTTTCACAAAATCCCTTCAAAAAATTGCATTTTTGAGGTTAAAAACCTTGTTTCTTCACTTGCTGAGTTGCTTTGTGATTCAATGATGCTTCCTTTGACCTTTGACATGCTTCCTCCTGAGAAGTAAACACCTTATTGTTAAGATTTTATGCCCTTCTTCATTCTTTTTTAGTTTTTGTTGTTGAAAGCTTGACATCGATCCCCTGCTTTCTTCTCTCCTATCCATCTGAGCGAGAACTCTAGTGAAGGACTTTAGAAGTCATTAACTCTTCTCATTTGGTTCTTTGAGATCATCTAATCCAATTTATTTTTCCTTCCTTTTGCGTTTTTGATTTTCTTTCTCTTGTATGATTGCAAAAGGGTGTGTTGTTTGTGCGAAATTTGTGTTTTCTTGTCTGAACCTCCTTGATCTGAAAGGGTAGTTGGTAGGACAATTTTTTCATTGAATTGATTATCATTCGCATACAAACAAAAAAAGTACATCTTAATGATTAGTTTTCATATTAGTTTGCATTTATGAAATGTTGTAGCATCATATTGTATTTGATTGAGAACAAAATTGATTGAGGGCATTCCTTATCAAGTGTTTGATAGTGAAAACGACTCTTCCTCTTTCCCTTAAATAGGTATTCATTGAAAATAAACGATTGCTTATCATACTTCATACATATTTTTGGGAATTGAGTCATCATTCCATAAGTTTCACTTTTGAACACCCTCTGAGTAAACAACAACCATTAAAATCAACACTTAACTAAAATTTATCAGAATTTTTACATCTTTGTTAGAAAACCTACATTAGATTAAGGTGTAGGGCTTTGGAATAGGTTGAAAGGATAACTTTCCAAATCTATTGAACAAACTTAGTATCTTGCAGTAGGGAGAGTCAAATCCAATTGTCGTATTGGCTTGCTGGGATCCCCCTCTCACACAGGGGTTACGCACGAGGTCGCATTCGGCTGAGTTACGGAGATTATCCCTCTGTGGCCCAACTATTTGTAGTGGCCCAACTGTTTGTAGTGGTCGAATCGTATATTGGGGGTCACTAGAAGGTATACCCACGATTATGTGTGGGAGCCTTTCAAGTTGATTTCGGACTTGTTATCCTACCCATATGCTCCGATTGGACTGTTGACTGTACCCTCCTAGGGGATGACTACGAATTGGTGACCTTAGTAGCCATAATCTTTAGGGTCTTACACAAGGTGACGGTGAAGGGAAGTCTCACTATACCTGGAACAGATGTTGGTCAAACTCACTCGGGCTCCTTGGAGGGTAAATCCACAATTACTGCGTGGAAGATTGCACCAAGGCGTAAGTCCGTTAAGTAGGTCGCCAACATAACTGATCCACCCGCTCTATCCCCGCCCCTTCCTATTTTGATCTCGCGACGTTGGATTTCATCACCGACTAGTGGTTTCATCATAGGAAGGTTTGTTTGATTGTTTTCTTCTCAGATTCGTAGCGTGTGTTGTTTGTTTTACTTAGTGGACCTTAGGTCAGGTCAGTGTTAATGGCATCGAATCCTGGGAGTACCCATGGAGGAACCCCTTCTCCTGGGGAACCCTATACTTTTCCTTCATTTGGAAACTTTGGTCCTCCATATGTTGTCACACTGAGTCTTCCAGGACTCACTATTGGATTATCAGTTTGGGTGTTCCCCACTCTAGTGATCCCGAATCCTTCAAATGTTTCCATTGCACCTAATACTTTGGATGTCAACACACCACCTACACATCAACCTCACATCGAATTTTCACTTTCTTTGCCCATTAATTCTCCTTCCATTTCTCCTTCTTCGCTTAGTGAAAGATCTAAAGCAAGTAGCCAAGTTCATCAGAAGAAGAAGAAACAGAAAGAGAAGAAGAAGAAGAGCCCAAAAAGGACCAAGGCCCCAACGACATCAGATGTTGGCTCTAAGAAACCAGTTATTGTTAATAGTACTGGGAGTGTTGATGAGGTCAACAAGATTAAAATGAAGAATCCAAAACCCAAATTCCCTTGCAACCTTTGTAAGGGTGACCACTTTCTGAGGGATTTCCCCGGTCTTACCCAGGTCTTAGAAATGTGGTCATCCACGTCATCAGCCTCTGTCAGTCATGTCGATGATACCCCGTCAACTAGTGATGTTCAGGTTGGTAAGAAGAAGCAAACTATCAAGTTCCCTTGCATGTTATCTAAAGGTAATCATTACTCTCACCTTTGTCCTCGCATGGACGAGGCTTCTTCTCTTTTGGAAAAACTTCAACTTCCAAAAGGTTATCGTAAGATTTCCTCCGACCCATTGTTGGTTGATGGACTGGTCAATCCGGTTCCATCCCCGGTCAGTCCGGTTGATCAGGTGGTCAATCTAGTTTCCTCCTCGATTGAACCACAAACCCAAGTAGCTGATCCAGTTCCGTCATCGATCAGCCCCGCTCTTCATCGAAAGAGTGACACCAAAGTGGTCGATCTGTTTTCATCCTCGGTCGATCCCACTCTCCCGTTAGAGAGTGACACCAAAGAAGTCAATCCATTTCCACCCGTCGACCCCATTCTTCCCTTGGAGGAAGAAAATCAAGTGGTCGATCCGGTTTCTCCATCGGTCGATCCCATTCCTCCATTGAGGAATGTCAAAGTGACTGATCCAATCCCTTCCTCGATCAGTCCCACTCTTCCTCTAAAGAGTGCTAAAGTGGTCTATCCAACTCCGCCATTGTTTGATCCGATCCAATCATCGGTCGATCCTACTCTCCTTCTAGAGAGTAAACCTGATACTGGCCATGTTTTTCTCGTTAATACAGACTCTACCAGACCGGAGGGCATTCCTCCTTCTCCTGCGAAACCCCCTCCAAGTAATGAGACCATCCTTTTTGATTGGGGTGTGCTAACTGGACATCGTCTTCCCTCTCACATTCCTTTCTAGATTACATTACAGGTTCATGGTCGGGACGTTCCTCAAACGTTGATAGATGAACATGCATCTGTTAGTATTTTGTCTTTTGTTGCTTGGTACACTTTCGATTGTCTGCAACTTGTACAGGTTACACAGAATCTATTATCTTTTAACAGAAGAACTAGTCAACCTTTAGGGATCCTTCCTCAGTTTCCTATAACTTTGGGAGGGAAAATTGTCTTTATCGATGTCATGGTAGTCCGAAACCCCTTGGATTTCACCTTTCTCCTTGGGTGGGATTATGTATATGCTATGAAAGCTCTTATATCCACCCTTTTCCGTGTGATATCTTTCCCTCACGATGGAAGAATTGTGACTATTGATTAACTTTCATTCATTAGCCCCGATTGGGTTACCTCCCTAATTGGTTCCTATATGCAGACAGTATCACCCCCGCCACATGTCAATTATGTGGCATTGTCTCCCGTGACCTCAACTTTCAATGATTTGGATCCAGTAGTTGACATGGTGATCTCTTTGGTAGGGTTATTGGAGCCTGATATCCTTACCCCTATCACGACCCTTGACATGTGTTCCTTCTCGAGTGATTATCTTCCATCTAGTGAAGATCTCCTGGAGGCCATGACCGAGTTTTATCGCTTGACATGGTATCCTTCTAGGGCATTATCCTCTTGGAAGCCATGATCAAAGAAGAAACCACGAACATAGTTTCTCTTCTCTGCGGCAAGCTCGTTAAAAAATCAAACAGAGGCTTTGAGCATAGTTTTCTTCTCTGTAGCAAGCTTGTTAAAAAATGAAACAACAATCTAGGGATTGAATCTGGAACCTTGAGCATAGTTCTTTTCCTGTGCCAAGCTCGTTAAAAATGAAACAATCACCTCTCCCTCCAAGTTGAGTCTTTCGCCAGATCTCGTAGATGTCAAGTCGAGTCTTTCGTTAGGTCTCATTTTTTAACCTTCATTTCATCCACCTGTATCCTGTTTCTCCATCTAGCACATAAATTGGTGACAACCTCAAAGTCGGTGAATGAATTGAAGCTTGGGGGGCATGTCTCCAACCTTTGATGATCATTCTGGAGCCAAGTCACTAGCTTTCAAGCTGGGGACAGAGTACCGAGCTTAGTATTTGTTCTTTCTCGTGCTCGTAAATACATGAGAATGCAACCGGGTAAACTTTTATCTCTTTTTCAGACCCAGCCTTTGATGATCATTCTGGAGTCAAGTCACTAGCTTTCAAGCTGGAAGCAGAGTACCCTGCTTAGTCTTTTTTATTTCTCGTGCTCGTAAATACATGAGAATGCAACCGGGTAAACTTTTATCTCTTTTTCGGACCCATACCCATACATGAACACACGAAAAAGGAACCCCCCTAGAGTCATCTTTAAACTCTTTTCAGACTCTATAAATATGAAAAGATTGTAGAGTGACCTTGCTTCCTTTCACACTCGTTAAAAGGTTCGAAAGGGTGTCTTTCGTGTGATAATTTACCTTTTTTTTGGTCTCGTTAGACTACTCTACGAAAAAGGAACTGAGAGAGTTCTCTTTTAAGTGTTTTTCCAAACTCTATAATCTTGAAAAACCTTCAAGTTTTCTGTCTTTGGACTCACTAAAGCACACATCGACAGGCCCATATGGGATCAAACCCTTACTTCTTCCGGTTCGTTAAACAAAGGAAGAGGAACTTACTGAAGGTGAGTTATATCGAGCATGTGTTACCCTCCTCGAGCTCATTAAATCAAAAAGAGGTACTTGTCTATCTGGATGGGGGGGGAATTGAAAGAAGCAAGCCAAGCAATTTTTTGAGAACATTACCAAGTAACTCTTAGAGTCTCCCTTGAACACGACACTTTGTCTTTTGCACGCATCATAATCCGCTGAAACTCTGGACAGAGCCAATCCTTTGAGTTTCTTTCACTCCTTTGGGTCACCCGACGCAAGTCAAAACATCCACTGCATCATCAAGTTTTGGTCCATGTCATGTTTTGCTGTTGTGCCTCAGTGTTCAAGGGAAGTATCTGCCTCAAGAGTCAACCATCCCAAATATCTTTCCTCAAAACCTGTTTCAGTCCATGTCCATTTGATCCACCAATGACATCTCTATGTCCGTTTCGTGTTTTTGATGGGGGATACATCAACGCCCTCCTTCGAAGAGCCTATTCCTGTTGAACTCAACAACTTATCCGAGAATTAGGCTTAGAAACCAATTAGTACTTTGGGACCTGTATGCCTCAATGGTAGGCCTCCTCACATTCGAATGTAGGTTTACATCATTGACCTTTGATCGGATGATTCCACGAATGTTTGACTCCAGCTCATCCATTCACATTCGTTGGAATGTACTAGGGTCCCTTGGGAGTCATTGGCATTAATAGTGATCTCCCTTGCGCTTGTTAACAGTTTACATCATTGATCAGTAATCAAGTGGTTTCTGCCATGTTCAACATTAGGAAATCTATTCACATGGTTAGATTCGTACTACATCGGGATCAGTAAGAAGACCCTGGGTTGAGTGATCAATTTTATATGTACTTTGCCCAGGTTGTGAAGGAGTTTCTCTTGAACAATTACACATATACTGTTACATAGATCCACTTTGTATTGGTCATGGCTATGTTTTGTCATCTCGTAGATCCACTGTGTATTATTTGTGGCTATGATGAGTTCATGTCTTAAGAGTATAGATCCACAGTGTATTTTCAGTGGCTATACCTTTTTATCAATACAATTATGGATCCACAGTGTATTTTATGGCGGCCATATCTTGCAAGTCTTGATCACCTAAGCATAGGTATGCCTGCCTTGGGTTTGCAATATGTCATGATATTTGTTGGATGTTTGTGTGCAACTTCCGTTAGGTTCTCCGAGTCTATACCCTTGCTTGAAAGTCTACAAAGCATTTCAGTTATCAGTTCCTGTCTTCTAACTTCATACTTTGGGGGGCAATCTGTTACACATAAAAAATACTATCTTTGATAGTGTCGCAAGTGTCGTCATTACAAAGGTCGCAAGTGTCACATTTTTCTCACAAGGTCACAAGTGTCGCTTGTTGCTCAAAAGTGTCGCAAGTGTCAAAGAAAGCATTCTGTCATGATGCCTATGTCGTGCCTATAACGACATGAGAAGGACACTTGAAATACCCCAAACATTTGATTTGGAAGAGGAGACATGAGTCAGCAGGCTTTCAAACCTTTTTCCATCTGAAAGCACCTCAAAAACTGAGTTTTGGAGGAGAACGGTCCCCTATACCTCTTCTGGGAGCACCGACGCTCCCCCTTACACTGTCTGGGAGAGTTATAAAGCTCCTCTGGCCCTTTTGAGGGAGTTCTAGGAATTTTGAGAGCGTTGGCACCCCCCTAAAGCCTACTAGGGAGCGCTACAACACTCTGATGGCCCTTTTGAGGGAGAGCTACATATTCTGGGTAGTAGTTAAGTTGTTGAGATGAATGGGGGAAGGATCCTTTCATTCTTGGAAGGCAGTTGGATTAGAATCCCTAGTCCAGCCATGATCTTAGGGCAGATCCTCAACTGAAGGAGGCAAATCCTCAACTCCCCCAAGGATGTCTCAAGTGGTTAAAGCCTCTCCAAGGCTATATAATCAAGCCTTCTAATGGTGAAAGGGGATTGGAAAGAGAGAATCACACCAAACATATGATCTTATAAGTGGTGCTGGAACAAAGATATTTTGGAAGCAAGAGACCTATGATCTCATAGGAAGCAATCAGTGAAGCTATCATCAATCGGATCGTGGATCTTTTGAGCAAGGGTTAGACAAGGAGGACTTGGCAGAGCTGCTGCAACTCATCCATGGCTGTAATCAATGTTTTTTCCTCATTAATATAATTTTCTTGGAATGTTTCTTTCTAGTTTGTGTCGGATCTTACATGAACTTATCATTGATAGATAGATCTTTTTTCAAGATAATATCAATAGAGTAGGAAGTGGTCGTACTTTGTTTGTCTACATTGCTCATCGAAGAGAGAGAGTTTGGAGCTCAACTCAGAGCATGCAGGGACAAACGTCGGTAAAAAGGTACCTCCATTCTCCTTCCTTATCATGTATTAGTTTGTATAGATTTGAAATAAAGTCAGTGTCCATGTTAAGCACTTTCTGTCTTAGAGTTTAGGGTCTAGCTCTTTGAGGAAATCTACCTGTCCGCAGGGAGATTTTCCTACAATAGAAAGTGTCGACTCCATTGGGGATCGAATCAAAAGTTTTGATTTCTCCTCATAGGCCTTGTCTCATGATTTTTGTTCTTAGGCCTTGTTCACCCCTTCATATCTGATTGCACTTGCTGATTGACTCTTTACCCCATCACACTTAGCCTGATTGTCACAATTTGATTGAATTTTTGGGTTTTTTTGGACATTTTTGTGAGTTTTTTGGCACCAGCGCTCCCCTGCCTTGTTAGCAGGGTGACAACGCTCCCTTAGAGTGTTGGAAAGAGCTTTATAATTCCCTAGTGTTCCTTACACCAAAGCGCCAACCCCTATTTTCACAAAATCCCTTCAAAAAATTGCATTTTTGAGGTTAAAAACCCTGTTTCTTCACTTGCTGAGCTGCTTTGTGATTCAATGATGCTTCCTTTGACCTTTGACATGCTTCCTCCTGAGAAGTAAACATATTATTGTTCATATTTTATGCCCTTCTTCATTCTTTTTGAGTTTTTGTTGTTGAATGCTTAACATCGATCCCCTGCTTTCTTCTCTCCTATCTGTCTGAGCAAGAACTCTAGTGAAGGACTTTAGAAGTCAGTGACTCTTCTCATTTGGTTCTTTGAGGTCATCTAATCCAATTTATTTTTCCTTCCTTTTGCGTTTTTTATTTTCTTTCTCTTGTTTGATTGCAAAAGGGTGTGTTGTTTGTGTGAAATTTGTGTTTTCTTGTCTGAATCTCCTTGACCTGAAAGGGTAGTTGGTAGGACAAATTTTTCATTGAATTGATTATAATTCGCATACAAACAAAAAAAGTACATCTTAATGATTAGTTTGCATATTGGTTTGCATTTATGAAATGTTGTAGCATCATATTGGATTTGATTGAGAACAAAATTGATTAAGGGCATTCCTTATCAAGTGTTTGATAGTGAAAACGACTCTTCCTCTTTCCCTTAAATAGGTATTCATTGAAAAGAAACGATTGCTTATCATACTTCATACATATTTTTGGGAATTGAGTCATCATTCCATCAGTCTCACTTTCGAACACCCTCTGAGTAAACAACAACCATTAAAATCAACGCTTACGTAAAATTTATCAGAATTTTTACATCTTTGTTAGAAAACCTACATTAGCTTAAGGTGTAGGGCTTTGGAATAGGTTGAAAGGATAACTTTCCAAAGCTATCGAACAAACTTAGTATCTTGCAGTAGGGAGAGTCATATCCAGTTGTCGTATTGGCTTTCTAGGATCCCCCTCTCACACAGGGGTTACGCACGAGGTCGCATTCGGCTGAGTTACGAAGATTATCCCTCCATGGCCCAACTGTTTGTAGTGGCCCAACTGTTTGTAGTGGTCGGATCGTATATTGGGGGTCACTAGAAGGTATACCCACTATTATGTGTGGGAGCATTTCAAGTTGATTTCGGACTTGTTATCCTACCCATATGCTCCGATTGGACTATTGACTGTACCTGCCCAGGGGATGACTACTAATTGGTGACCTTAGTAGCCATAATCTTTAGGGTCTTACACAAGGTGACGGTGAAGGGAAATCTCACTGTACCTGGAACAGATGTTGGTCAAACTCACTCGGGCTCCTTGGACGGTAAATCCAGAATTACTTCGTGGAAGATTGCACCAAGGCATAAGTTCGTTAAGCAGGTCACCAACATAACTGATCCACCCGCTCTATCCCCACCCCTTCCTATTTTGATCTCGCGACGTTGGATTTCATCACCAACTAGTGGTTTCATCATAGGAAGGTTTGTTTGATTGTTTGCTTCTGAGATTCATATCATGTGTTGTTTGTTTTACTTAGTGGACCTTAGGTCGAGTCAGTGTTAATGGCATCGAATCCTGGGAGTACCCATGGAGGAAACCCTTCTCCTGGGGAACCCTATACTTTTCCTTCATTTGGAAACTTTGGTCCTCCATATGTTGCCACACTGAGTCTTCCAGGACTCACTATTAGATTACCAATTTGGTTGTTACCCACTCCGGTGATCCCGAATCCTTCAAATGTTTCTGTTGCACCTAATACTTTGGATGTCAACACACCACCTACACATCAACCTCACGTCGAATTTTCACCTTCTTTGCCCATTAAGTCTCCTTCCATTTCTCCTTCTTCGCCTAGTGAAATCTCTAAATCAAGTAGCCAGGTTCATCAGAAGAAGAAGAAACAGAAAGAGAATAAGAAGAAGAGCCCGAAAAGGACCAAGGCCCCAACAACATCAGATGTTGGCTCTAAGAAACCAGTTATTCTTAATAGTACTGGGAGTGTTGATGAGGTCAACAAGATCAGCCCCGCTCTTCATCAAAAGAGTGACACCAAAGTGGTTGATCTGTTTTCATCCTCGATCGATCCCACTCTCCCGTTAGAGAGTGACACGAAAGAAGTCAATCCGTTTCCACCCATCGACCCCATTCTTCCCTTGGAGAATGAAACTCAAGTGGTTGATCCAGTTTCGCCATCGGTCGATCCCATTCGTCCATTGAGGAATGTCAAAGTGACTGATCCAATCCCTTCCTCGGTCAGTCCCACTCTTCCTCTGAAGAGTGCTAAAGTGTCTATCCAACTCCACCATTGTTTGATCCGATCCAATCATTGGTCGATCCTACTCTCCTTCTAGAGAGTAAACCTGATACTGGCCATGTTTTTCTCATTAATACAGACTCTACCGGACCTGGGGGCATTCCTCCTTCTCCTATGAAACCACCTCCAAGTAATGAGACCATCCTTTTTGATTGGGGTGTGCTAACTGGACCTCGTCTTCCCTCTCACATTCCTTTCTAGATTACAGTACAGGTTCATGGTCGGGACGTTCCTCAAACGTTGATAGATGAAGATACGTCTATTAGTATTTTGTCTTATGTTGCTTGGTACTCTTTGGGTTGTCTGCAACTTGTACAGGTTACACAAAATTTGTTATCTTTTAACAGAAGAACTAGTCAACCTTTAGGGATCCTTCCTCAGTTTCCTATAACTTTGGGAAAGAAAATTGTCTTTATTGATGTCATGGTAGTCCGAAACCCCTTGGATTTCGCCTTGCTCCTTGGGTGGGATTATGTCTATGCTATGAAATCTCTTGTATCCACCCTTTTCCATGTGATATCTTTCCCTCACGATGGAAGAATTGTGACTATTGATTAACTTTCATTCACTGGCCCCGACTGGGTTACCTCCCTAATTGGTTCCTATATGTAGACAATATCACCCCCGCCGCATGTCAATTATGTGGCACTGTCTCCCATGACCTCAAATTTTGATGATTTGGATCCAGTAGTTGACATGGTGATCTCTTCGGTAGGGTTATTGGAGCCTGATCTCCTTACCCCTGTCACAACCCTCGACATGTGTTCCTTCTCGAGTGATTATCTTCCATCTAGTGAAGATCTCCTGGAGGCCATGAACAAGTTTTGTTGCTTGACATGGTATCCTTCTAGGGCATTATCCTCTTGGAAGCCATGATCAAAGAAGAAACCACGAGCATAGTTTCTCTTCTCTGCGGAAATCTCGTTAAAAAATCTAACAGAGGCTTTGAGCATAGTTTTCTTCTCTGTAGCAAGCTTGTTAAAAAATGAAACAACAATCTGGGGATCAAATCTGGAACCCTGAGCATAGTTCTTTTCCTGTGTCAAGCTCGTTAAAAATGAAACAATCACCTCTCCCTTCAAGTTGAGTCTTTCGCCAGATCTCGTAGATGTCAAGTCGATTCTTTCATTAGGTCTCGTTTTTGAACCTTCATTTCATCCACCTGTATCCTTTTTCTCCATCTAGCACATAAATTGGTGACAAACTCAAAGTCGGTGAATGAATTGAAGCTTGGGGGGCATGTCTCCAGCCTTTGATGATCATTCTAGAGTCAAGTCACTAGATTTCAAGCTGGGGGCAGAGTACCGAGCTTAGTCTTTGTTCTTTCTCGTGCTCGTAAATACATGAGAATGCAACCGGGTAAACTTTTATCTCTTTTTCAGACCCAGCCTTTGATGATCATTCTGGAGTCAAGTCACTAGCTTTCAAGCTAGGGGAAGAGTACCGAGCTTAGTCTTTGTTCTTTCTCGTGCTCGTAAATACATGAGAATTCAACCGGGTAAACTTTTATCTCTTTTTCGGACCCGTATGCATACACGAACACACGAAAAAGGAACCCCCCTGGAGTCATCTTTAAACTCTTTTCAGACTCTCTAAATATGAAAATATTGTCGAGTGACCTTGCTTCCTTTCACACTCGTTAAAAGGTTCGAAAGGGTGTCTTTCGTGTGATAGTTTACCTTTTTTCCGGTCTTGTTAGACTACTGTATGAAAAAGGAACTGAGAGAGTTCTCTTTTAAGTTTTTTTCCAAACTCTATAATCCTGAAAAACCTTCAAGTTTTCTGTCTTTGGACTCACTAAAGCACACATCGACAGGCCCATATGGGATCAAACCCTTACTTCTTCCGGTTCGTTAAACAAAGGAAGAGGAACTTACCGAAGGTGAGTTATATCGAGCATGTGTTACCCTCCTCGAGCTCATTAAATCAAAAAGAGGTACTCGTCTATCTAGATTGGGGGAAAATTGAAAGAAGCAAGACAAGCAGGTTTTTGAGAACATTACCAAGTAACTCTTAGAGTCTCCCTTGAACACGACACTTTGTCTTTTACACGCATCATAATCCGTTGAACCTCTGCACTGAGCCAATCCTTTGAGTTTCTTTCACTCCTTTGGGTCGCCCGACACAAGTCACAACATCCACTGCATCATCAAGTTTTGGTCCATGTCATGTTTTTCTATTGTGCCTCAGTGTTCAAGGGAAGTATCCACCTCGAGAGTCAACCATCCCAAATATCTTGCCTCAAAACCTGTGTCAGTCCATGTCCATTTGATCCACCAATTACATCTCTATGTCTGTTTCATGTCGTTGATGGGGGATACATCAAGGCCCTCCTTCAAAGAGCCTATTCCTGTTGACCTCAACACCTTATCTGGGAATTAGGCTTAGAAACCAGTTAGTACTTTGGGACCTACATGCCTCAATGGCAGGCCTCCTCACATTCGAATGTAGGTTTACATCATTGACCTCTGATTGGATGATTCCATGAATATTTGACTCCAGCTCATCCATTCACATTCGTTGGAATGTACTAGGGTACCTTGGAAGTCATTGACATTAATAGTGATCTCCCTCGTTCTTGTTAACGGTTTACATCATTGACCGGTAAACAAGTGGTTTCTGCTATGTTTGACATCAGGACATCTATTCACATGGTTAGATTCGTACTAGAAGCCAGGTTGATCAGAAAAAGAAGAAACAAAAAGAGAAGAAGAAGAAGAGCCTGAAAAGGACCAAGGACCCAACAACATCAGATGTTGGCTCTAAGAAACCAGTTACTGTTAATAGTATTGGGAGTGTTGATGAGGTCAACAAGATTAAAATGAAGAATAAAAAACCCAAATTCCCTTGCAGCCTTTGTAAGGGTGACCACTTTCTGAGGGATTTCCTCGGTCTTTCCCAGGGGTTAGAAATGTGGTCCTCCACATCATCAGACTCTATCGGTCATGTCGATGATACCCCGTCAACTAGTGATGTTCAGGTTTGTAAGAAGAAGCAAATTGTCAAGTTGCCTTGCATGTTATGTAAAGGTAATCATTATTCTCACCTTTGTCCTTGCATGGACAAGGCTTCTTATATTTTGGAAAAACTTCAACTTCCAAAAGGTTATCGTAATATTTCCTCTGACGCATCGTTGGTTGATGGACTGGTCAATCTGGTTCCATCCCCGGTCAGTCCGATTGATCAGGTGGTGAATCTAGTTTCCTCCTCGATTGAACCACAAACCCAAGTAGTTGATCCAGTTCCGTCATTGATTAGCCCCGCTCTTCATCAAAAGAGTGACACTAAAGTGGTCGATTTGTTTTCATCCTCAGTTGATCCCACTCTACCGTTAGAGAGTGACACCAAAGCAGTCGATCTGTTTCCACCTGTTGACCCCATTCTTACCTTGGAAAATGAAACTCAAGTGGTCGATCTGGTTTTTCCATTGGTTGATCCCATCTCTCCATTGAGGAATGTCAAAGTGACTGATCCAGTCCCTTCCTCGATCAGTCCCACTCTTCTTATGAAGAGTGCTAAAGTGGTCTATCCAAGTCCACCATTGGTTGATCCGATCCAATCATCGGTCGATCCTACTCTCCTTCTAGAGAGTAAACCCGATACTACCCATGTTTTTCTCGTTAATACAGACTCTACAGGACCGGGGGGAATTCCTCCTTCTCTTGCGAAACCCCCTCCATGTAATGAGACCATCCTTTTTGATTGGGGTGTGCTAACTGGACCTCGTCTTCCCTCTCACATTCCTTTCGAGATTACAGTATAGGTTCATGGTCAGTATGTTCCTCAAATGTTTATAGATGAAGGTGCGTCCGTTAGTATGTTGTCTTCTGTTGCTTGGTACACTTTGGGTTGTCTGCAACTTGCACCGGTTACACAGAATATGTTATCTTTTAACATAAGATCTAGTCAACCTTTAGGGATCCTTCCTCAGTTTCCTGTAACTTTGGGAGGGAAAATTTTCTTTATCTATGTCATGGTAGTCCGAGACCCCTTGGATTTCGCCTTGCTCCTTGGGCATGATTATGTCTATGCTATGAAAGCTCTTGTATCCACCCTTTTCTGTGTGATATATTTCCCTCACGATGGAATAATTGTGACTATTGATCAACTTTCATTCATCGGCCCTGACTGGGTTACCTCCCTAAGTGGTTCCTATATGCAGATAGTATCGCCCCTGCTGCATGTAAATTATGTGGCACTGTCTCCCATGACCTCAACTTTCGATGATTTGGATCCAGTAATTGACATGGTGATCTCTTTGGTAGGGTTATTGGAGCCTGATCTCCTTACCCCTGTCATGACTCTCAACATGTGTTCCTTCTTGAGTGATTATCTTCCATCCAGTGAAGATCTCCTGGAGGCCATGACCGAGTTTTGTCCCTTGACATGGTATCCTTCTAGGGCATTATCCTCTTGGAAGCCATGATCAAAGAAGAAACCACGAGCATAGTTTTTCTTCTCTGTGGCAAGCTTGTTAAAAAATGAAACAAAGGCTTTGAGCATAGTTTTCTTCTCTGTAGCAAGCTCGTTAAAAAATGAAACAACGATCTGGGGATCGAACCTGGAACCTTGAGCATAGTTCTTTTCCTGTGTCAAGCTCGTTAAAAAATGAAACAATCACCTCTCCCTTCAAGTTGAGTCTTTCGCCAGATCTCGTAGATGTCGAGTTGAGTCTTTCATTAGGTCTCATTTTTTAACCTTCATTTCATCCACCTGTATCCTTTTTCTCCATCTAGCACATAAATTGGTGACAACCTCAAAGTCGGTGAATGAATTGAAGCTTGGGGGGCATGTCTCCAGCCTTTGATGATCATTCTGGAGGCAATTCACTAGCTTTCAAGCTGGGGGTAGAGTACCGAGCTTAGTCTTTGTTCTTTCTCGAGCTCGTAAATACATGAGAATGCAACTGGGTAAACTTTTATCTCTTTTTCGGACCCAGCCTTTGATGATCATTCTGGAGTCAAGTCACTAGCTTTCAAGATGGGGGAAGAGTATCGAGCTTTGTCTTTGTTCTTTCTCGTGCTTGTAAATACATGAGAATGCAACTGGGTAAAATTTTATTTCCTTTTCAGACCCGTACAGATACACGAACACATGAAAAAGGAACCCCCCTGGAGTCATCTTTAAACTCTTTTCAGACTTTCTAAATATGAAAAGATTATCGAGTGACCTTGCTTCCTTTCACACTCATTAAAAGGTTTGAAAGGGCATCTTTCGAGTGATAGTTTATCTCTTTTTCAGTCTCATTAGACTATTGTCCGAAAAAGGAACTGAGAGAGTTCTATTTTAAGTGTTTTTCCAAACTCTATAATCCTGAAAAACCTTCGAGTTTTATGTCTTTGGACTCGCTAAAGCACACATTGACAGGCCCATATGGGATCGAACACTTACTTCTTCCGGTTCGTTAAACAAAGGAAGAGGAACTTACCGAAGGTCAGTTATATCGAGCATGTGTTACCCTCCTTGAGCTCATTAAATCAAAAAGAGGTACTCGTCTATCTGGATGGGGGGAAAATTGAAAGAAGCAAGACAAGCATTTTTTTGAGAACATTACCAGGTAACTCTTAGAGTCGCCCTTGAACATGACACTTTGTCTTTTGCACACATCATAATCCGCTGAACCTCTGCACTGAGCCAATCCTTTGAGTTTCTTTCACTCCTTTGGGTCACCCGACGCAAGTCACAGCATCCACTGCATCATCAAGTTTTGGTCCATGTCATGTTTTGTTGTTGTGCCTCAGTGTTCAAGGGAAGTATCCACCTTGAGAGTCAACCATCCCAAATATCTTGCCTCAAAACCTGTGTCAGTCCATGTCCATTTGATCCACCAATTACATCTCTATGTCCATTTTGTGTCGTTGATGGGGGATACATCAAGGCCCTCCTTCGACGCGCCTATTCCTGTCGACCTCAACACCTTATCCGGGAATTAGGCTTAGAAACAAGTTAGTACTTTGGGACCTGCATGCCTCAATGGAAGGCCTCCTCACATTCGACAATAGGTTTACATCAATGACCTATGATCGGATGATTCCAAGAATGTTCGACTTCAGCTCATCCAGTCACATTCGTTGGAATATACTAGGGTACCTTGGGAGTCATTGACATTAATGGTGATATCCCTCGCACTTGTTAACGGTTTACATCATTGACCGGTAATCAAGTGGTTTCTACCATGTTTGACATCATAACATCTATTCACATGGTTAGATTCGTACTACATCGGGATCGGTAAGAAGACCCTGGGTTGAGTGATCACTTTGATATGTACTTTTCCCAGGTTGCGAAGGAGTTTCTCTTGAACAATGACACATATACTGTTACATAGATCCACTTTGTATTTGTCATGGCTATGTTTTGTCATCTTGTAGATCCACTGTGTATTCTTCGTGGCTACGATCAGTTCATGTCTTAAGAGTATAGATCCACAGTGTATTTTCAGTGGCTATACCTTTTTATCAATACAATTATGGATCCGCAGTGTATTTTATGGCGGCCATATCTTGCAATTATTGATCACCCAAGCATAGGTATGCCTACCTTGGTTTTGCAATATGTCATGATATTTGTTGGATGTTTGTGTGTTGCTTCCGTCAGGTTCTCCGAGTCTATACCCTTGCTTGAAAGTATACAAAGAATTTCAGTTATCAGTTCCTGTCTTCTAACTTCATACTTTGGGGGACAATCTATTACACATAAAAAATACTCACTTTGATAGTGTCGCAAGTGTCATCATTACAAAGGTCACAAGTGTCGCATTTTGCTCATAAGGTCGCAAGTGTTGCATGTTTCTCATAAGTGTCGCAAGTGTCAAAGAAAGCATGTTGTCGTGATGCCTCTGTCGTTCCTATAACGACATGAGAAGGACACTTGAAATACCTCAAACATTTGATTTGGAAGAGGAGAAATGAGTCAGCAGGCTTGCAAACCTTTTGCCATCTGAAAGCACCTCAAAAACTGAGTTTTGGAGGAGAGTGCTCCCCTATACCTCTTCTGGGAGCGCCGACGCTCCCCCTTACACTGTCTGGGAGCATTATAAAGTTCCTCTGGCCCTTTTGAGGGAGCACTATGGATTTTGAGAGCGCTGGCGCTCCCCTAAATCCTACTAGGGAGCGCTACAACGCTCTGATGGCCCTTTTGAGGGAGAGCTACCTATTCTGGGTAGTAGTTAAGTTGTTGAGATGAATGGGGGAAGGATCCTTTCATTCTTGGAAGGCAGTTGGATTCGAATCCCTAGTCCAGCCATGATCTTAGGGCAGATCCTCAACTGATGGAGGCAAATCCTCAACTCCCCCAAGGATGTCTCAAGTGGTTAAAGCCTCTCCAAGTCTATATAAGAAATCTTTCTAATGGTGAAAGGGGACTGGAAAGAGAGAATCACACCAAAATTATGATCTTATAAGTGGTGTTGGAACAAAGATATTTTGGAAGCAAGAGACCTATGATCTCATAGGGAGCAATCAGTGAAGCTATCATCAGTTGGATCGTGGATCTTTTGAGCAAGGGTTAGAAAAGGAGGACTTGGAAGAGATGCTTCAACTCATACATTGCTGTAAGCAATGTTTTGTCCTCACTAATATAATTTGCTTGGCCTATTTATTTCTAGTTTGTGTCTGATCTTACATGAACTTATCGTTGATAGATAGATCTGTTTTCAAGCTAATATCAATAGAGTAGGAAGTGAGCGTGCAGGGACAAACGTCGATAAAAAGGTACCTCTATTATCCTTCCTTCTCATGTATGAGTTTGTATAGATTTGAAAGGAAGTCAATGTCCACGTTAAGCACTTTCTGTCTTAGAGTTTAGGGTCTAGCTCTTTGAGGCAATCTACCTGTCCGCGGGGAGATTTTCCTACAATAGAAACTGGCGACTCTGCTGGGGATCGAATCAAAATTTTTGATTTCTCCTCATAGGCATTGTCTCACCCTTTGTGTTCTTAGGACTTTTTCACCCTTTCATATCTGATTGCACTTGCTGATTGACTCTTTATGCCATCACACTCAACCTGATTGTCACAATTTGATTGAATTTTTGGGTTTTTTGGACATTTTTGTGAGTCTTTTGGCACCAGCGCTCCCCTGCCTTATTAGCAGTGTGCCAAATATCCCTTAGAGTGTTGGAAAGAGATTTATAACGCCCTGGTTTCCCTTACACCAGAGCACCAGCCCCTGTTTTCACAAAATCCCTTCAAAAAATTGCATTTTTGAGGTTAAAAACCCTGTTTCTTCACTTGCTGAGCTGCTTTGTGATTCAATGATGCTTCCTTTGACCTTTGACATGCTTCCTCCTGAGAAGTAAACACCTTATTTTTCATCTTTTATGCCCTTCTTCATTCTTTTTGAGTTTTTGCTGTTGAAAGCTTGAAATCGATCCCCTGCTTTCTTCTCTCCTATCCGACTGAGCGAGAACTCTAGTGAAGGACTTTAGAAGTCTGTAACTCTTCTCATTTGTTTCTTTGAGGTCATCTGATCCAATTTATTTCTCCTTCCTTCTGCATTTTTTATTTTCTTTCTCTTGTTTGATTGCAAAAGGGTGTGTTGTTTGTGCGAAATTTGTGTTTTCTTGTCTGAATCTCCTTGATCTGAAAGGGTAGTTGGTAGGACAAGTTTTTCATTGAATTGATTATCATTCACATACAAACAAAAAAAGTACGTCTTAATGATTAGTTTGCATATTAGTTTTCATTTCTGAAATGTTGTAGCATCATATTGGATTTGATTGAGAACAAAATTGATTGAGGGCATTCCTTATCAAGTGTTTGATAGTTAAAATGACTCTTCCTCTTTTCCTTAAATAGGTATTCATTGAAAAGAAATGATTGCTTATCATAATGCATACATATTTTTGGGAATTGAGTCATCATTCCATCAGTTTCACTTTCGTACACCCTCTAAGTAAACAACAGCCATTAAAATAAACTCTCAACTAAAATTTATCAGACTTTTTACATCTTTGTTAGCAAACCTACATTAGTTTAAGATGTAGTTCTTTGGAATAGGTTGAAAGGACAACTTTCCAAAGCTATCGAACAAACTTAGTATCTTGCGGTAGGGAGAGTCAAATCCAATTGTCGTATTGGCTTGTTGGGATCCCCCTCTCACACAGGGGTTACACACGAGGTCACATTCGGCTGAGTTACGGAGATTATCCCTCCGTGGCCCAACTGTTTGTAGTGGTCGGATCATATATTGGGGGTCACTGGAAGGTATACCCACGATTATGTGTGGGAGCCTTTCAAGTTGATTTCAGACTTGTTATCCTGCCCATACGTTCCAATTGGACTGTCGACTATACCCGCCCAGGGGTTGACTACGAATTGGTGACCTTAGTAGCCATAATCTTTAGGGTCTTACACAAGGTGACGGTGAAGGGAAGTCTCACTGTACCTGGAACAGACGTTGGTCAAACTCACTCGGGATCCTTGGAGGCTAAATCCACAATTACTACGTGGAAGCTTGGACAAAGGCGTAAGTCCATTAAGTAGGTCGCCAACGTAACTGATCCACCCGCTCTATCCCCGCCCCTTCCTATTTTGATATTGCGACGTTGGATTTCATCACCAACTAGTGGTTTCATCATAGGAAGGTTTGTTTGATTGTTTTCTTCTCATATTTGTAGCGTGTGTTGTTTTTTTTACTTAGTGGACCTTAGGTCGAGTCAGTGTTAATGGCATAGAATCCTAGGAGTACCCATGGAGGAACCCCTTCTCCTGGGGAACCCTATACTTTTCCTTCGTTTGGAAACTTTCCTCCTCCATATGTTGCCACACTGAGTCTTCCAAGACTCACTATTGGATTACCAGTTTGGTTGTTCCCCACTCTGATGATCCCGAATCCTCCCAATGTTTCAGTTGCACCTAATAATTTGTATGTCAACACACCACCCACACATAAACCTCACGTCGACTTTTCACCTTCTTTGCCCATTAAGTCTCCATCCATTTCTCCTTCTTCACCTAGTGAAAGCTCTAAAGAAAGTAGCCAGGTTGATTAGAAGAAGAAGAAACGGAAAGAGAAGAAGAAGAAGAGCCTTAAAAGGACCAAGGCCCCAACAACATCAGATGTTGGCTCTAAGAAACCAGTTACTGTTAATAGTACTGGGAGTGTTGATGAGGTCAACAAGATTAAAATGAAGAATCCAAAACCCAAATTCCCTTGCAGCCTTTGTAAGGGTGACCACTTTTCGAGGGATTGCCCCAGTCTTACCTAGGTCTTAGAAATGTGGTCCTCCACGTCATCAGCCTCTGTCGGTCATGTCGATGATACCCCGTCAAATAGTGATGTTTAGGTTGGTAAGACGAATCAAACTGTCAAGTTCCCTTGCATGTTATGTAAAGGTAATCATTACTCTCACCTTTGTCCTCGCATGGACGAGGCTTCTTCTCTTTTGGAAAAACTTCAACTTCCAAAAGGTTATCATAAGCTTTCCTCTGACCCATCATTGGTTGATGGAATGCTCAATCCGATTCCATCCCCAGTCATTCCGGTTGATCAGGTGGTCAATCTAGTTTCCTCCTCGATTGAACCATAAACCCAAGTAGATGATCCAGTTCCATCATCGATCAGCCCCGCTCTTCATCAAAAGAGTGACACCAAAGTGGTCGATCTATTTTCATCCTCGGTCGATCCCACTCTCCCATTAGAGAGTGACACCAAAGCAGTCGATCCGTTTCCACCCGTCGACCCCATTCTTCCCTTGGAGAATGAAACTCAAGTGGTCGATCAGGTTTCGCCATCGGTCGATCCCATTCCTCCATTGAGGAATGTCAAAGTGACTGATCCAGTCCCTTCCTCGGCCAGTTCCACTCTTCCTCTGAAGAGTGATAAAGTGGTCTATCGAAGTCCGCCATTGGTTTATCTGATCCATTCATCAGTCGATCCTACTCTCTTTCTAGAGAGTAAAACCGATACTGCCCATGTTTTTCTCATTAATATAGACTCTACCGGATCGGGGGGCATTCCTCCTTCTCCTGCGAAACCCCCTCCAAGTAATGAGACCATCCTTTTTTATTGGGGTGTGCTAACTGGATCTCATCTTCCCTCTCACTTTCCTTTCCAGATTATAGTACAGGTTCATGGTTGGGATGTTCCTCAAACGTTGATAGATGAAGGTGAGTCCGTTAGTATTTTTTCTTCTGTTGCTTGGTATGCTTTGGGTTATCCGCAACTTGCACCGGTTACACAGAATCTATTAGCTTTTAACAGAAGAAATAGTCAACCTTTAGGGATCCTTCCTCAGTTTCCTGTAACTTTGGGAGGGAAAATTGTCTTTATCGATGTAATGGTAGTCCGAGACCCCTTGGATTTCGCCTTGCTCCTTGGGCGGGATTATTTCTATGCTATGAAAGCTCTTGTATCCACCCTTTTACATGTGATATCTTTCCCTCATGATGGAATAATTGTGACTATTGATCAACTTTCATTCATTGGCCCCAACTGGGTTACCTCCCTAAGTGGTTCCTATATGCAGACAGTATCATCACCGTCGCATGTTAATTATGTGGCACTGTCTCCCATGACCTCAACTTCCGATGATTTGGATCCAGTAGTTGACATGGTGATCTCTTTGGTAGGGTTATTGGAGCCTGATCTGCTTACCCCTATCACGACCCTCGACATGTGTTCCTTCTCGAGTGATTATCTTCCATCCAGTGAAGATATCCTGGAGGCCATGACCGAGTTTTGTCCCTTGACATGGTATCCTTCTAAGGCATTATCCTCTTGGAAGCCATGATCAAAGAAGAAACCACGAGCATAGTTTCTCTTCTTTGCAGCAAGCTCGTTAAAAAAAGAAACAGAGGCTTTGAGCATAGTTTTCTTCTCTGTAGAAATCTCGTTAAAAAATGAAACAACAATCTGGGGATCGAACCTGGAACCTTGAGCATAGTTATTTTCCTGTGTCAAGATTGTTAAAAAATGAAACAATCACCTCTCCCTTCAAGTTGAGTCTTTCGCCAGATCTCGTAGATGTCGAGTCGAGTCTTTTGTTAGGTCTCGTTTTTGAACCTTCATTTCATTCACCTGTATCCTTTTTCTCCTTCTATCACATAAATTGGTGACAACCTCAAAGTCGGTGAATGAATTGAAGCTTGGGGGGCATGTCTCTAGCCTTTGATGATCATTCTAGAGTCAATTCACTAGATTTCAAGCTGGGGGCATAGTACTGAGCTTAGTCTTTGTTCTTTCTCGTGCTCGTAAATACATGAGAATGCAACCGGCTAAAATTTTATCTCTTTTTCGGACCCAGCCTTTGATGATCATTCTGGAGTCAAGTCACTAGCTTTCAAGCTGGGGACAGAGTATCGAGCTTAGTCTTATTTCTTTCTCGTGCTCGTAAATACATGAGAATGCAACCGGGTAAAATTTTATCTCTTTTTCATACCCGTATGAATACACGAACACATGAAAAAGGAACCCCCTGGAGTCATCTTTAAACTCTTTTCAGACTCTCTAAATATGAAAAGATTGTCGAGTGACCTTGCTTCCTTTCACATTCGTTAAAATATTTGAAAGGGAGTCTTTCAAGCGATAGTTTATCTCTTTTTCGGTCTCGTTAGACTATTTTACAAAAAAGGAACTGAGAGAGTTCTCTTTTAAGTGTTTTTCCAAACTCTATAATCCTGAAAAGCCTTCGAGTTTTCTGTCTTTGGACTCGCTAAAGCACACATCGACAGGCCCATATGGGATCAAACCCTTACTTCTTCTAGTTCATTAAACAAAGGAAGAGGAACTTACCGAAGGTGAGTTATATCAAGCATGTGTTACCCTCCTCGAGCTCATTAAATCAAAAAGAGGTACTCGTCTATCTAGATGGGGGAAAAATTGAAAGAAGCAAGACAAGCAGTTTTTTGAGAACATTACCAAGTAACTCTTAGAGTCACCCTTAAACATGGAACTTTGTCTTTTGCATGCATCATAATCCGTTGAACCTCTGCACTGAGCCAATCCTTTGAGTTTCTTTCACTCCTTTGGGTCACCCGATGCAAGTCACAGTATCCACTGCATCATCAAGTTTTGGTCCATGTCATGTTTTGTTGTTGTGCCTCAGTGTTCAAGGGAAGTATCCTCCTTGAGAGTCAACCATCCCAAATATCTTGCCTCAAAAATTGTGTCAGTCCATGTCCATTTGATCCACCAATTACATCTCTATGTCTGTTTTGTGTCATTGATGGGGGATACATCAAGGCCCTCCTTCGACGAGCCTATTCCTGTTGACCTCAACACCTTATCTGGGAATTAGTCTTAGAAACCAGTTAGTACTTTGGGACCTGCATGCCTCAATGGCATGCCTCCTCACATTCGACAATAGGTTTACATCATTGACCTCTGATCGGATGATTCCACGAATGTCCGACTCTAGCTCATCCATTCACATTCGTTGGAATGTACTAGGGTACCTTGGGAGTCATTGACATTAATGGTGATCTCCCTCGCGCTTGTTAATGGTTAACATCATTGACCGGTAATCAAGTGGTTTCTCCCATGTTCGACATCAGGACCTCTATTCACATGGTTAGATTCGTACTACATCAGGATTGGTAAGAAGAACCTGGGTTGAGTGATCACTTTGATATGTACTTTGCCCAGGTTGCGAAGGAGTTTCTCTTGAACAATGACACATATACTGTTACATAGATCCACTTTGTATTGGTCGTGGCTATGTTTTGTCATCTTGTATATCCACTGTGTATTCTTCGTAGCTACGATCAGTACATGTCTTAAGAGTATAGATCCACAGTGTATTTTCAGTGGCTATACCTTTTTATCAATAAAATTATGGATCCGCAGTGTATTTTATGGCGGCCATATCTTGCAAGTCTTGATCACCCAAGAATAGGTATGCCTGCCTTGGGTTTGCAATATGTCATGATATTTGTTGGATGTTTGTGTGCAGCTTCCGTTAGGTTCTCCGAGTCTATACCCTTGCTTGAAAGTCTACAAAGCATTTCAGTTATCAGTTCCTGTCTTCTAACTTCATACTTTGGGGGGCAATCTGTTACACATAAAAAATACTCACTTTGATAGTGTCGCAAGTGTCATCATTACAAAGGTCGCAAGTGTCACATTTTTCTCACAAGGTCGCAAGTGTCGCATGTTGCTCACAAGTGTTGCAAGTGTCAAAGAAACAATGCTGTCGTGAGGCCTGTGTCGTGCATATAATGACATGAGAAGGACACTTGAAATACCTCAAACATTTGATATGGAAGAGGAGAAATGAGTCAGCAGGCTTGCAAACCTTTTTCCATCTGAAAGCACCTTAAAAACTAAGTTTTGGAGGAGAGAGCTCCCCTATACCTCTTCTGGGAGCGTCGACGCTCCCCCTTACACTGTCTGGGAGCATTATAAATCTCCTCTAGCCCTTTTGAGGGAGCACTATGGATTTTGAGAGCACTGGCGCCCCCCCTAAAGCCTACTAGGTAGCACTACAACACTCTGATGGCCCTTTTGAGGGAGCACTACCTATTCTGGGCAGTAGTTAAGTTGTTGAGATGAATGGGGGAAGGATCCTTTAATTCTTGGAAGGCAGTTGGATTCGAATCCCTAGTCCAGCCATGATCTTAGGGAAGATCCTCAACTGAAGGAGGCAAATCCTCAACTCCCCCAAGGATGTCTCAAGTGGTTAAAGCCTCTCCAAGGCTATATAAGCAAGCTTTCTAATGGTGAAAGGGGACTGGAAAAAGAGAATCACACCAAACTTATGATCGTATAAGTGGTGCTGGAACAAAGATATTTTGGAAGCAAGAGACATATGATCTCATAGGGAGCAATCCGTGAATCTATCATCAGTTGGATCATAAGGAGGACTTGGCAGAGCTGTTGCAACTCATCCATGGCTGTAAGCAATGTTTTGTCCTCATTAATATAATTTTCTTGGCCTGTTTCTTTCTAGTTTGTGTCTGATCTTACATGACCTTATTGTTGATAGATAGATCTATTTTCAAGCTAATATCAATAGAGTAGGAACTAGTTGTACTTTGTTTGTCTACAGGGCTCATTGAGGAGTGAGATTTTGGAGCTCAACTCAGAGCGTGCAGGGAAAAACGTCAATAAAAAGGTACCTCTATTCTCCTTCCTTCTCATGTATTAGTTTGTATAGAATTGAAAGGAAGTTAGTGTCCACGTTAAGAACTTTCTGTCTTAGAGTTTAGGGTATATCTCTTTGAGGAAATCTACCTGTCCGCAGGAAGATTTTCCTACAACAGTTTCTTGTGTGCAAGTTTTAGAATCGGATGTTAAATATTGAGTGAGGGGCATGCTGTACAAGTTGGGTCTTCTGAACAGACCAGAATTGAATAAAGTCTACCATTCTTTCTATAACCTCTTTTTGGGGAGGATTCAAGGAGTGAAAATTGGAGGAGTTTTAGAGAATACATTGAGTAATATTATCTATAGGATTAGAGTACTCCAAGAATTGAAGAATTGCAGAATTTGAAGAAGTCTCAGGAAGCATTATGAGGTTCTATGTGATGATTGGTTGATGGTGATGATTTAATGTAAAGTTTTATTATCTCTCATATATTCCTGGGTGGAAGGAAGGGGCAAGGATGAAGAGTTCAAATTTTTCTTGATATTGGAGGATTGTATCTTCCTCTTGGAGGTTTATCCCTCTCTTTACATTTGGAAGCTGTAGCTACCTTTGGAAGTCATTACTTCCCTTAAACAAAAACTATTGATTATTTCTCATATATTGTGCATGGTGTATTGTGGTGTATTGGTGTAACTCTTATACTATTGTTCATTTCTCATTGGATA
>ML804933.1:76321-95968 GCA_009831015.1 Picea engelmannii | reverse complement strand
CATGGTGTATTATGGTGTATTGGTGTAACTCTTATACTATTGTTCATTGCTCATTGGATATAGTTGAATGGTTTAAGTATAAGTTGAAAAAGGTTTTAAATTGTACTTGATACTGATTCACCCCCCTCTCAGTATCAACAATTAATTCTACTTCAAGATATACTTCACCTTTTTCTTCATAATATTATTCATCATTTTATAATGCCATAAAGAGTCTCTTTCTGAGTCAATATCACTATCATCATCCTCATTTGATGAGGAATTGTATTATCTTGATTAGATATTTTTCTTGAATAATTTCTTTTTGTTTCTTTTCTTGTCTCCTTTATGATATTTATTTTCTTTCTTGGGAGTTTCTTCTTCATCATTATATTTATTCTTAGCATAAGGAAATTTATTAGAAAAACTACCAATTTTACCACATTTTAAACATTTTAAAGGAAGCTTACCTTTGTACTTGTCGGTTTCTCTCTTTAACTTTCTTATGAAGTTGGACATTTCTTCATCTTCATTTGAATCATTTTTGTAGCTGTAGTCTGACTTTGTCTTTTTCTTCTTCTTCTTTGTATTCTTAGATGCTTTGAAATATACTTCCTTCCTGGATGGATAATCCTACTCTATTATCAATTCATAAGCTATAAGGATTCCATGTAACTCATCCATGCTCAACGTAACATGATATACTGTTTCTTCTAGGGATGAAATCTTAGGATCAAATATCATTGGGAAAGAGCTTAATACCTTTTGAACAATAATTGGTTCTTTAATTTCTTCTCCTAATCCTTTAATGACGTTCACTATTTAATAAAATCGCAGAAAACATGCTACAATGTCTTCATCTTCCTTCGTAAACATTTTGAAGTTTGTCCCAAAGATCCTTTGTAGAGTCACAATGCATCAATTTGACATATACTGAATCAACCAGGGCATTTAGAATAACATTCTTAGCCTTCAAATTGTTTTCATTGATTTTCTTTCCATATTTATTTGTTGGGGGAGTGGCAGGTGCCTTGTATTCATCTACTACTGATTTCCAGACATCAAATCCCCATGCCTGCAAAAAAAACTTCATCCTTCTATTCTAAAAGGCATAATTATGACCATCAAACATTATCGTTCCATTCTTAGTGCAATCCATGATCTACCTTCCAGTGGTTAGTGAAATGCATTATCCATGCACTCCATGATATGCCTTCTAGTGGTTAGACTATTTCTGAAGGACCTATTCTGATACCAATTGTTGGAATATTCACCAATACTGAGAGGGGGGGGGTGAATAAGTATTGAGCACTTTTTACCACTTTTAATTAGAACATGTAATCATCAACATATTAACAATTTATCACTTATGATTTCATTCAAGATATCATGAACAATTCCATTAAAAATGCATAACATATAACAATAAATAAACAATACACTAGAATTTTACGTGGAAACCCAAATGGGAGAAAACCACATAATGCTTTCTTATATATCAGAAGATTACATTCATAAAAAGAACCAAATTCCAAAATTATCCAACACCAACTAGAAGGAGGTACCAACCTGAAGGAAGCTACAACTCCCTAGATTTTCCAGTGGAAATTGGAAGGAATCTCCAACCGCCTGATTTACAGGCTCCAACCTGAAGGAAGATACGACTCCTTATATTCTCCATCACCAACTGAAAGGAGGATCCAAATCCCTTTCCTTTCCCATTACTACCTCCCTAAAATATAAATGGAGACTCAACTTGTCAATGAAACTATCACCAATAATCAACCTGTCACTTCCACAGATAATCAACCTGTCACTGTAACTAACATTGATAATCAACCTATCAATGATACTGATACATCATAAAAAATAACTATATCCACCACAACTGATATATCAACATCATCAACCTGGGTCCACTTATAAATTGGGTCCACATAAATATCCTAGGTCCACATGGGTCCACATATAATCCCCAACATCACATCAAAAACTACCCATGCTATGTATTCTCTGAAGGAAACTATGGAATGGGACTTTTTTTGAAATCTCCAAAAAATTTGAATGAAGACAGACTACGTTGTTATCTTGGGTATTATTGGTCATGGGTATTTCTACAACAAGATTGGTAACAGGGTAACATGTTGTTATCGATTTCAATTAAGTTTAAAGGAAGTACTTGCAATTTGCTCACATCATAAATTCTCATTTGATATGAGTAGTCGAGTTGTTAGGAGAAATGTTGATATGGGTAGCTTTGTATTTCCTCAAGAAAATGACACCATGCTTCACCCCATGCATCCACACTCATATATTAAGATGGAGAATTTCTCCCATTGTTCAAGATCCTGATCATTTATACATGTCTCATGAGATGAAAAATGATCTAAAGAATATCGCCAAACATTTTTCAACAATAATTATCACAAGTTGGGTTTCAATGTTAAGGAAAATAATCTTTTCATTTATTAGATACTGAACTTTGAGATTGGATTTCATTCTAGCCTTGCTATTCTTATAGAATTGCAATCACTTCAGAATTGGTCTATGATATTAAGAGGAGTGCGGATCAAGTACTTTTAATACTAAGAAAGAGTGATGAGGTGACTCGGGTTCAAGGCTATATAGAAGCTATTGATCTTGGATATGCCATGAAACTGATTTTGGTTGGCATGATTTTTTATGGCACTATATAGATTAATGGAGAAAACAATATTGATAGAAGCCATTAAAATATTGGTGTCAAGCTTTTCTCTCTTAGAGATAAGATTAAGAGGCTTCCTTGCTTATCTTATGATTTGATACTCCATCTAATATTTGAACTCAGTGTTTTACAACTTTTGGTATACTATTTGTAGATAAAAGGGAACTATATTCCCAAATTGAACATATAGGGTTTCGACATATTTACTCCATTTTCTTAAGTTACAAGTTAAGTAGAACTTGATTGTAACTGTGGATTGAAGGAAGAAGCTAAAGAATGAAAGGATCCAAAGTCTGTCGCGGTGTTCCATTAAAACACCATTATGGATTCTTCATTTAGTATTTACATTTAATTTTAATTTAATGATTGGGTCCCTTATAATATATGAAGGGAATATTATTTTATGTTGGAGTTTCAAACATGAGCTGAGGTCTGTGATTTTGGGTTTCTGGGGACTTGTTTTCCTGAGGAATTTCATTCTTGTCATTATTTTGAGAGCTTGATTCTATTTTGCTCTTGGATTTTGCAAACGAATCATCATATCCCAATGTTTCATCCTATAACAATATGTAATAACCTAGTATCGATGATAGCTAACTAGAAAAAACTATCGCCATAAATCATCACAGATTATCCATTATGGGGCATAGGAAGCAACATGGTAATATTCCAAGAAATCATTGCAATGTTGAATATTCCAAGAGCTTCAAGCTCTGAAATAGAATAAAATGTGAACATTATTATTCATAACATCCTTGATGTTTTAAAATCTTTCCAAATAAAGACAACGCAAAAAAATTCTACTGGTGAATTGGAATCAAGGCGTGCACGATAAAAATTATAACACATACCTAATGCCTCAATCTGCTTGATGAAGATGTGGAGTTTGGTTTTAGTTTTTGATATCAACAGATTTAGAGAAAAAGACAGAGACTTATCTGCTAAGATATGAGGAAGAAACACCAATGGTGTTTTGTGATAATTCCCTATTGATGCAGACCAATTTACATAATTATGAAGGTTTTGGAGAAATTAAAACTAAAGGAGGAAACATTAAGGTTCAAGATGGATATATCAAGTGTAATAGGATTTGGTTTTTGATGTGGTATTCAAATAATGTTTCATATGAAAATCCGACACGCGGACAAGGGGAATCTCCTTAACAATTTTTGTTTTTCATGGAATCATTTCTATCATGTACGAGATTAGATTTGTTAACTTAATAACTACCCAAACTACCACAACTTCCCAACATGTGCTATAAAAAGTAGTATACAACTAACCAACAGAGGAGAGGAAAAACTGTTTAGAGGAGGTATGCAAGGATTCTTGTGAGGTTTTCTTCTTTCATTTTATCATTCACCCTCCATGCTTTTCAATAGGGATTTTCTAGAGTTGTTGGCAACAAGGATGTCTTGAAAAGTAGCAGAAGAGATGAAGCGAGAATGATTTTTGCTGGTGCTCATGAGGAAAATGGTTTACTTATAATTTTTTTTGTGTTTTAAGTATGATTTTGTCAGTACTAATCCGTTTTTGATATTCATATTTTCACCTTGTTCCATCACCACCATTTCTCTATTCCATGCCTGGACCAACTTTATTCTTTTTCTTTCGTTCTTGTTTTTTCTATTGTAATGAGGTTGATACCATCTAGAATGGAGAAAGACTAGAAATTTGGTCCAACTCTACACAAGGGCTTGAAAGATTCAAAGAATCCAAGAAATGTATGGAGGTCATTTTAAAAATAAAGATCAAACTCTTTTGGGCTCTGGAACATTTTTCTCTTTTTACTGCTTATTTTTTTTCTTTAAATATTCAAATCACAAAAAATGAAAAAACAACTAAATTCATGTATTATATTAGTTTAAATTGTATACAATCTCTTCTTTGTTCGAAAACACAAGTATTCCAACAGAGGACGAACACCTTCAGTAACCACTCTCACAACCAGATCAAATATCAACACATGAATGTCTTGACGTGGTAAAACCCCTACGGGGAAACATCCACGGCCCCAACCAACACGACCACTTGGAGCAGTTTAATAATGCAAAAGAAAAAGATTATAGATAGATTTTACAAGAGAGTTTCTCACAATCGATCATCGGAAAACGACCCTCCATGCTCTTTAAATAGAGATCATGGACCAATCGGGTGTTAAGCCATGGATCAATGGTTATTAAGATCGAGGAGAATATGAACCATCAAATCACTCTATGTCGGGAACATATCGTGACCGTCGAATTTCCTAACTACAAATGCATAATAATGCATAATAAAGAAACACACTAAGAAACACACTTTTACTTAATGACACATTAGACCAAGTAGATATTAACAACCTCCTAATTGTCTAAATATCCTAACATTCCACCTTAAGAACAACTTGGGATAGGATTGAAGGATTTACAATAGTGAAACAATAGGAGAAGGAAGGAGGCATTAGAGCCTATCCCTCCTTAATGACAACTTCCTGAACTCCTAACATAGATCGAAGTTTGGAAAACTTCGCTTCTGTAAGAGACTTTGTGAAAATGTCTGCAACTTGATATTTTGTAGGGAAAAAGAGGACTTCAATAACTTGATCATGAATGAGATTTTTGATGAAGTGCATGTGTATCTCAATGTGCTTGCTGCGCGGATGTTGAAATGGGTATTTGGTGAGCTTGATGGCACTCTAATTTTCGCACCAAAGTCTGGTCGAATGCTACTGCTAGAATCCAAACTTTGGAAGGATCTGTCGAAGCCACAAGGCTTCCTGACTTGCATTTACCATTGCTTGATACTCTGCTTCTGCTGAAGAAAGTGAAATAACTTGTTGTTTCTTACAGGCCCAAGTGACAGGTCTTGAACCAAGGATGAAAAAATAAATTGCAGTAGACTTCCGATCATCAGGGTCACCGACCCAATCTGAATCAATGAAACCAACCAATAAAGGAGTCCCCCCTAAGTTATAATGTATCCCGAACTGAATTGTATCACAGACATAGTGAAGTGTCCTTTTATTTTCTTTCCAATGGATTTCATGGGGTGTTTTCATATACCAGGCAACAAGACCAACAACAAAGGAAATATCAGGATGGGTATGAGTCAAGTATAAGAGGCTACCAACTAACTGATGGTAGAGGGTGGAATCAACTTCGAGAGAAGTACAGGTGGAAGTAAGCTTGACTCTAGATTGGAAGGGAGAAGGGGTTGGTTTACAATCATCCATGTGAAAGTGACGAAGAAGGTCACAAGTATACTTAGACTGGGAAAGAAAA
Organism: Picea engelmannii; assembly: GCA_009831015.1. NCBI lineage: Eukaryota > Viridiplantae > Streptophyta > Pinopsida > Pinales > Pinaceae > Picea > Picea engelmannii. The sequence continues at coordinate 90,022 of ML804933.1, read as the reverse complement.
ATTCCTTCATTGGTTTGCAAAACTTGGAGGCCAAGGAAATAGTGCAAAAAACCTAAGTCTGTCATTTCAAATTTATTCTTAAGGTTGGTTTTCACATGGTTTAAAAGTTTTGAGTCACTACCAGTAAGGATAAGGTCATAAACATAAAGGAAAAGGATTATGATATGGCTTCCTACTTTCTTGGTATAAACATTAGGATCAGAATGGCATCTAGAGAATCTAGTGTTAATAAGAAAGTTGTCAATTTTGGCATACCAAGCTCGGGGAGCTTGCTTAAAACCATAAAGAGATTTATTAAGGAGACAAACAAGGCTAGATTCATTCTGGACATAGCCAAGAGGTTGTTCCATGTAGATTTATTCTTGCAAAGCTTCGTGCAAGAAGGTAGATTTAACATCCATCTAATGGACCTCCATTTATGTGAGGCAGCAAGGGAAAGAACAAGGTGGATGGAATTCATTTTGGCTATAGGGGAAAAGGTTTCATTATAGTCAATTCCTTCAACTTGGGAAAATCCTTTTGCAACTAACTGAGCTTTGTGTCTTTCAACACTTTCATCTGATGTATAATTAGTTCTATAGACCCATTTACATCTGACGAGTTTTCTTCATTTTGGAAGAGGTACAAGATCCCAAGTATCATTGGCCATTAAAGAATGATATTATTATTTCATTGTTGTATCCCAATCTATATGACCCGAAGCTTCTGCAAATGTCTCTAGATCATGAGTCTCTGAAACTTGAGCCAAAATATAAGAGGCTTATTGGAACTGTGAACATGTTCGACACTGATCTGAAGGATCACCGACAAGATCACCAACTACTTCTTGTGTTGAACAGACCCATCTAGGAAGTTGTGGAGTTAGTGCTGGTTCGGTTTCAATGGACTCATCTGGAGGAAGGTGAGCAGGCGGAGGTGGATTTTGATCCTCACTATCATCATCTAAAGAAGAAACCAGAATAAGAACAGAAGAAGGCACAAACATCAAATATGGATCATAGGCCGAAGAAGGCACAATCGCCAAATTAGGCTTGTGGACCAAGAGATTTTCATCAAATTTAACATCTCTTCTAATAATATTTTCATTACAATGTGGTTGAAGAAGTATATAACCTTTGGCATCTTCAGAATAACAAACAAATATACACTTCTCACTTTTAGGTTGCAATACTTTCCTTTTCTCATCGGGAATGCGAGCCCATGCTATACTACCAAATACACGGAAGTGACTTACATCTGGTTTAATTTTAGTCCAAGCTTCTTCCAGTGTTATATTTTTAAGAGCCTTTGTGGGAGTTTGATTTACTATGTAATTTTCATAGTTGATTTCTTCCGCCCAATACTTTAGACGTAATCCCTTAGATTGGATCATACAATTAGACATTTATTTTAATGTGCAAGTTTTTCTCTCAACAACACCATTTTGTTGTGGTGTATATGGAACAGTGTGTTGCATTTGGATTCCCTGTGTAGTGCAGTAACTTGTAAAATTATTTTTCACATATTCGCCTCCATTATCTGTTCTTAACTTTTGAATTTGATGTCCAGATTGATTTTCTACAAGGGCCTTGTAGGCCAAAAACTTGTCAAATTTTTTTCTCTTAAGTTTTAATAAGTAAACACAAGTATGTCTGGAAAAGTCATCAATGAAATTTAAAAAATACTTACACCCAGAAAAATAAGGAGAAGAAAGTGGACCACACAAATCATCGTGAAGAAGATGCAAAGGGCCTGAGGTGTGCCAATAGGCATGTTTGTCAAAACTATCCTGATGATGTTTTCCAAGAACACAACCAACACAAACACCATCTCTACATGAAACAAGAGGAATACCAATCACCATATGTTGATTACATAGTTCTTGCAATGAGCGATAGTTTATATGACCAAAATGCTCAGGCCAAAGTTTTCTCAAGTCATCGCCATGAGCAACAAAAATTGATGAAAAAGATGATGACCCAAAGTTGTCAAACTTGTACAGCCTAGTAATATCATCAACAATTCCAGTTGCAAGAACATGCTTAGGATATTTTATGAGTGATTTGATACACTGATAGAAGGTTACAAGAAAGACTTGGAACACATAATACATCATTGAAGTGATCATTTTCTACTTGCACTGTTCCAGATCCTTCAACACTAAGAGATCTATCATCACCAACAAATATTTTCTTGGTGTATATTCATTTAGAGAAGAAAATATGTCTCTATCCTTAGCCATATGATAATATGCTCCAAAATCAATAAGCCACTCATCAGAAGAAGAAGTAGAAGTTGTATTGAAGGAGAAACCAGAAGAAGAAAGTGCATGTCCATGAGAAGAAGAAGAAGAAGAAGTAGAATTAATACTGATATTGTGCTTCTTCATCGTTGCTTCTAAATCTTCCATCTTCTTGAAACATTTAGACTCATCATGACCATATTTATCACAAAAATTGCAATGTCTATGCGTCTTCTTACTTTTTCATTTTGCTTATTTGTCGCCATGAGGAGCGGAAGCTGCCTGAGTGGGTTTGGGACCCTTATATTTCTTGTTTTTGTGGTGAGGATGTTGCTTCTTGGGATTCTTGGGTTTATCTTTCTGATGGATGACTAAGGCTTTGTTGGAGGTACCTACAACACTGATCACTCCAAGTTGTACAAGCTTATCTTTCTCTCTAATCAAAGCATCACAAATGTTATCAAGACTGGGTTTTTTATAAGTTATCCCTAGATCCTCTTGCATGGCATAAAAGGTAGATAAAAACACAAAATATGCACTACCTAGTAGAAAGAATAAGATATATGCAAGGATCTTCTTCTATATTTATCTTACATTCTTCACATAAAGTTCTAAGTGTTTTAAACTTAGATATATAACATTCAATGTGAGAAAAATCATTTGGACTTAAAGTCAGTAATTGATTTTCTAACTATTGTGCTTGAATAATATTATGTTTACCAAACACAGATTCAATCTTGTCCCAAGCTTCTTTGGGTTGATCAATTGATTGAAGGTGGAACCTTAAATCATGAGAGATGGACATTCTGATTAATCCACATGATTCGTCATTCCTATTATCCCATTTGAGTTTCTTATCCACATCAGTGGCTATTGTTTCCTTTCCCAAGGTAATCTGGTACAAGCCTTTACTTCTTAATAAATCCTCCATATGGGATTTCCATTGGAAGTAGTTGGTGTTGGTAAGCAAGAGATTCTTGTATAATCCATATTAAATATGTAGATAATATGGATCTAAAAACTGAAATTGATGATCTGGATGGAAATATCTTGAAAATTTATCCGATCTTAAAAAAAACGGCACTGCAAACGGACTTCGGATGTGAGAGTTATGCCCTTTTAAAAAAAGACATAAACGATAACCAAATGACCACGTGGTGGTGTAAGTTGCTTTATGAAGTGACCCAGTTTTATAAAGAGAAGTGGGGATCACTTTTACAATGAAGTTACTTTATAAAATAAAATTTGCATGCAAAATAAATAACTCTAAAATAAAATATTAAATCTACTTATAGTGATTCACTTTTATACTTGAAGTGAAATACACTTTACAATTTTAGCATGAACTTAAAAAAAAGAAAAACACAAAAACATAGACTTGAACTCAAGACCTCTTAATTAATAAGGCAACTTTTAACCAAATGGTCTAGTAAAACATATTGTATTTTTTAGGAAGAGGATTGGGGGTGTTGTTGTTGTTGTGGAAGACGGCCTTGAAGAGCGTGCTAAAAAAAAAATATTCACACAAGAAAAAAATTTCGCTTCTTGATGATAACAAGGGTTAGATATTGGTTAGCTTACCCTAAAGATGCACCTTTTCCTATCTGTTTCTTATTTCCTGAGATCGCACATGGCGCGGGGCAAAGAGAATACACATATCTAAGAGAGTAGAAACCCAGAAATAAATAATACAAAATCGAAATAAAACCAAAATGATACTTTGCAAAAATTTAAAAAATGCGTATTCAGGCTTTATACCTCTGGATCTGATTGAAATGGTCGTATCTTGGGAAAACATAAACCTTTTCGAGTGAATTTTTTTTTTCCTAATTGAAACAAGTGCTCTAGATGTAATGGAACAGTGTTCTCAACCTAGAAATGTAAGAAAATGACAAAAAATGGATATGAGTAAACTCGGCTTCACGATCGCGATCTACAACATGATTAGGTCTTGAAACAGGCTCGGATACCATGTTTGACAACACATGTATTCCAATAGAGGAAGAAAAACTTCAATAACCACTCACACAACCATATCAAATATCAACACACTGATGTTTTGACGTGGTAAAACCCCTATGGGGAAACATCCACAGCCCCAGCCAATGCGGCCACTTGGAGCGATTTATTAATGAAAAATAAAAAGATTACAGAGAGATTTTACAAGAGATTTTCTCACAATCGATCGTCAAAAAATGACCCTCCATGCTCTTTAAATACATATCATGGATCAATCAAGTGTTAAGCCATAGATGAATGGTCGTTAAGATCGAGGAGAATATGAACCGCCAGATCACTCTATGTCGGGAACATATCCTGACCATCGGATTTCCTAACTACAAATGCATACCAATTCATACTAAATAAACACACTAAGAAACACACTTTTACCTAACGACACATTAGACCAAGTATATCTTAACTAACTCCTAAGTGTCTAAATATCCTAACATTCTTTTCTTTTTGTTTTTAGTTTGTTTTTTATTTCTTTAAATCAATTACTAACTAATTTATTTTTTGTTTGTTTAAGTTTCACATTAATCTTTCATTTTCATTTAACATTCCACTTTAACATTTGTATTTTGTTGTTACATTAATTTTTGTTTTAATTTATATTTCATAAATAAAAGTAAAAATTATTAAAAAATTATAAAGCTACAAAATACAAAAAAATTATAATTGCAAAAATCATGCAATAAAGATTTCATTCTTATAACTTTAGGGTTTTATTTTAACTTAGAGTTTAGTTAGTTTAACTTTCCTTCAAGTTTTGCACTTACATACTCATACTAACTTTGTTTAATTACTTATTTCTCTTACAAAAAGAAAATACAAAATAACATAAATTGCAATTACAATAAAAATAAAATATTGAAAAAGCATAAATAAACATTCATTCTTAGAATTCTATGTTGTTAGGGTCTAATGTTCAATCTTAGGCTATAAAATAGGGTGACCATTCCATCCCTTTCTTGGTTTATCCAACCAAGAGGTTTGAAATGTTGGTGTTAGGAACTCTCTAGTTCTTCGGCATCAACATTTTTTGGCTACCATACTGGGGAAAACTGTTCAATGGTTTCTCTCTAGCTTTTTATTTAATGCTAAGATTTATTTTAAGTAGTGTATTTTCTGACTTTGCCTATCTATGAATAAACTTGATTTTAAATTGATTACCAATCTATCCATGGTTGGTTGTCCTATTTTTGAAGGTTATCCATGGGAGTATTCTTGCGATCATGTCAACCAATTCATTCAATTTTGTCAATTTGTTGGGGTACAATATGTGTATACTTATTCTGACATTTTCCCTCTTACTCTTCATGGCCAATCATGAGATTGGTATAGTTTGATAACTCCTAACCCTAATTTGGTGGGAAAGGGAATTTTTACAAAGTTCATTTCTGAATTTCCTTCTCCACATATTTCACAACACTTTGAACCCTTTCCTAAGAATATTCCTACCCCTTCTCAATGTGATTTTTGCAATGGTCCTCATGCATAATGGACTTGTATATTTTTCTTAGAATCCAAGTAGGTTTACTGAGAAAACCCTTACCTCTTCTTGAACAATCAAGAAAATAATTTTTCATCTCACGATAGTTTATCAAGAAATTTAGGGGTTTGTAATGTGTCTTTCTCTCATGAATCTTCTCATGTTATCCCTAATCATGGAAATTTATTTGATGCTTTTCCATTTGATGATACCCTTCTTCCTCATGGTCATTCTGAAGAAAGTGAGAAACAAGATTCAGGTGATGATGTAGCTTCATGTTATTTTTATTTTGAGGACATGGTAGAATATCTTTTTATTAATACCTATCAACCCAAAAATATCGTTTGGACAAATGAAAATGACAACAAAAAAATCCAATTCGAGCATCTATGCCTTGATAATAAACATTACCCTCAAACCCGATACCTTTGTTTAGAAAATGATTTGATCAATCAATCCATTTCTCATGTTCAAAATACCTCCATTCTTGAAACTATTAGACAAAAAGAACCTCAAGATCGTGGTTTATCTAAAATATTTCATTCATATACATACAATGAACAATTTGACTATGCAAAGAAAGTCAATGTTGACCTCTATGGTCCCCTTTATGATAAATTTTGTTATGATGATGTAATTAATGAATGGTAAAATCTAATTGATGAGGAATATTTTGATATTATGAACATGGAAGATGCTTCTCTTTTTGAACATCCTCATGAAGTTATTCGAGATCTTGAATTGGATAATACTGTTTCAAATCCATTATTTCAATTGGAAGAAATCAAGCATCTCGACATTGATATGTATACCCCTCTTTCTGTGTGCACACTTACCTTCAATCATGATGATGAGTTCAAGGGAATTTCTATGTTTTTGAATCCTTTATATGAATCTTTTGTGCATTATGATGACCCTATTTTTGATAGGAAGATTTCAAAAGATGACATTAATATGTTTGATGAGTGCATTGATCATATCTTTGATATTCAAACCTTGAACCCTAAACCTAATTTCCTTGATCAAATCGATGCTTTCAGTGTAAGATTGTTATAATCCTAAATTGCACCACACATGCAGACCTGGCATCAGGCCATCTTACTTACTATTTTTTCCAAGCCAATACAAAACAACTCTTCTTAAAAACATTATTTTTGAAGATGTATGCGCCCTACACCACTAATGCTCGCGTATGTACGCTACCTGCACCACTACTTCCCACACACTTATGGTAACTTCACCATTACAACCCGCGTATACCCACAAAAGTTGCAAAAAATAAAAAGTTTCAAGGGATTCGTTGAGATTACGAGATATTGGGTGGTTTCTAAACCAATTGATTTCCTATAGCCCATCACCCAACCGAACAACCATCGTTTTGTCATATAAAAAGAGGTGTTGGTGTCTCATTCCAAGGATAAACATAGCTACAATGAAACTTTGCCCATTTCACTTTCCCCCCTTGCCCCAAGAATTTGCAGCCACATTATGAGTTTTGAGCCAGAATTCCTTATTATTGCTTTTTTTCCTCATCCATAAGCCTATGCCCATTCTCTAGAGAGAAGTGTGAGATAAGAAGGATACATGGAAGAAGTTGGAGCTTGGTGAAGAGGATCCCAGGACTGGGTTCGAGGAGCAGTTATCGATCTCATTTTGTAAGTAACTCTATGAGATTAATATACATAAGTACTTTTTCCGTCCCTCCATATGATGTGTTCAATCTTCATGTTTGATATACATTTTTTTATGACATCTAACCCACTAATTCATATATAGAATGCATGTTCATAGTTTCTTGTTTGTCTTTTGGTGAATGTAGTTCAGCCTTGGGAGGATATTTGCAGTCGAGAAGCGACCAAATGCAAAGGGATTGACACCAGACATAGAGTTTAAGGTAAGACTACCAGATCCCTATACTTTTTACTTTATGCATGAATGTGGGGTGTTGTCAGGATAGTTGTTAAAAGTTGGAGACTTTAGATGGTTAGCTCTGCTTGCACTTTAGAACCCTAGTGGAGTCCCTAGGGGGTTTTCCCACTATAGTAGAATTGGCGACCATATTGGGGAGCCTCTAGGGTTTTTAGGGGATCTTTTTGGGTGTTTTAATTGGTTTAATTACCTCTTTGAGTTCTCTGTAAGCTACCAAGTCTTTAAGGGATTATAGTTTTCCATACCAATACTCCCTACTTTGTCAACTTTGACTATTGGTTTTCATTTTTGAGAAGTTACAGAGGTGTACAGGGCCTACAGTGGGTTTTCCCGCGTACATACATACCCTACCTTTGGATAGCCCGCATACATACGCAGGCTGCTTAAGTGTCAGTAGAGTGCCTATGTCAGGAAGCCTTTTTCTAAAGAAGAGGCAGTCATCCTCTTCCATGATTGAAGTCTGAATTCTCACGGGTTTCTTGATTTAGTCCTGGTCTCTATAGTTACAGTGTTTGAGCCTTTGTTTGACATTAGTTTCTTTATCTTTTAATGATTTCTTGTGTTTTCGTTGAAAGTTTTTTTTTTTATGAGTCTATGAGTCTTTTCTGTTTTAGCCTTTGTGGTTCTTTCAGTGACTCCCTGTGATTTGCAGTAGACCTGAAGTCAGTTTCTTGGGTCTTGTCTTGTATTTACTTTTCCCTTTTACTTTCTTTAGAAGAAAAGAAAAGAATTCATTTTCAAGTTTCTTATTTTGAATCATAAGATAAAAAAAAAAAAAAAAATTAGTTTCTTGTTTGGTTAAGTAGTTAGGTTAGTTGTCTTTACTTGTCAGGAAGAAGAGTGATTTCTTAATTTCTTTACTGAATACTTAGGACTTTAAGTAGCTCATAGTCGATAGAAATTCAGTTTTGATTTTTTCTTTTAAAAATCTTAAAAAGAAAAGTTAGTTAAAGAAGTTGATTAAAGAGTTTTCAATTTTCAAATATTTGTTTGTTGAAAAAGACACAATTTTGTTTCCATCATTTGTTCTTCTCTTTTGTCTCTTTACAAACACCATCAGTTTCATTTTCGTTCCTTTGACTTAATATAAACCACTTAAAATTAATGCTTAATTAAAATTAATCATAATTTCATGTTTGTAGGGTCCATCAACTAGATTAGGCTAGAGCCTTGATTTAGGTTGGAGAGGAAACTCTTCAAGGCTATAAAACAAAAATAGGAGTCTGTACTAGGGAGTGAAAAAGTCCAGTAACGTGGAAATTATATGGGACTCCCCTCTAACACAGGGGTTAAACACGAGTTTTCATGCATAAAGGTAGCAGAGATAACCCCTCCAAAGCCAGACCAATCGTAGTGGAGGAACGCATATAGAGGAATTGTCTTGGGATTACGTTGATCACATTTTCCACGGAGCTTTGTGGGTCTCAAATTTGTTCTAGGTCCTCAATCATCTTCCAAAACACCTTCTTTCGATACCCTCGATAGGTTTCGGGCTTGATACCCTGCTCATTGCGGTCCACCCTACTGTCGACTATACCTGCCTGGTAGTTGTTCACGAGTTGGCAACCTAGTTGCCTTGATTTTAGGGACTTACACAGGTGACTACGAGGGTATACCATGGTACCTAGGGCAGACATCGGGCCATGCTTTGCAGAGTATAATCGGAGGGTGCTTTCGTGTTTGAGTTGCACTTGCACTGGTAAGTTTCTCTAGTGTTGGTTGTTGTAGCTGTTCTTCCAACTAGTAATAGTGGTTTGCTTGCTGCATCTCATAGGAAATGTTTCTAGTGCATGTTTGGTATTCAACGTTAAAAACTCCTTAGTGTGTCTTTGATCTTCTCACAAATTGGAAGATCAAGAGCTCCCCTGGTGTCGAAGGTTTCTGGGCCTACCGCCGGTTAACTTGGAGCCACCACTTCCACCATGAAGGTGAATACTAGACCATAAAGGTTATTTTGAGGTGACCGAGCCATAGGAAACTGTACTCAAGCCATCTCTGAGAGGAGAACAATAGTTTCTGGAGGAACTGATTATTTCTGACCTTGGAGCGGAAGCTCTCGGTCTGTATAACCCTCTGATCACTAACTTGTTGGTGCCACTTTTGATACAATTTTCTGCCCCAAGGTTAACATATCACGAGTGCCAAATAGTCCTCCAAGCAGTGATGGAAGAAAATGTTGCTAGTTCGTCAGGGGGTACTCATACTCCCTCTACGACTTCCAAAACTGTGGGCATTCCGCCTCCTAAATCACCTTCGCAAGTCCGAGCCATTATGGTCTTGACCATCTCTACCTAGGGAAATGGTCTGATTTCATCCATGGCAGCGATCACTGCACCATTTACGCAGAGTGCGATGGGCCCTCCATTTTCATACGGGATGCCCAACTTTGACACAAACTCGGTCCTCACTTACTCCACCCTACAGAATTTGGGTCTGGGGTCAGGGAGCTCTAACACTCCTCTGCAAGGGCCCATGGGGGCCACCTCATACCCCAATAATGCTTTCCCTTATAGTGGAGTTCATATACATGTGTCGTCCCCCTCGCTTGGTTGTGCTTCTCAGCAGCCTACCTGGCCAAACATGAATCACAGCTTGTTCGGAGTAGGTAATCAAGGACCTTCTTCCAATACCACACCAGTGGGTTCTTTGTCGTTCTCTTTGTTCGACGCATTTGGTAACAATGCATTCTCATCAACTTCCATCTTGGCTAGGGGAAACCCTGGTTTTGGATCACAAAATCTTGTGTAAGGTACTATTCCTGCACAGAGGACACACACTTCTCAGGGACCTTGGAATTTGTGGCAGGGATCAGTTCCCTGTTCAGGGATTCCAATCGAGGGAAACCCCTTCCATGGTCAATGGAACCCCAGGAAAGGCTCAGTACCTATGCCCATCGGATTGGCAGGGGGCAACCCTTTCCAAAACCTTTGGAACACAACGTTGGGAGAAATCCCATATCAACCCTCAACATTCTATTATGAGAGTCAACCGATGATGTCTCAACCAATGAAGTATCCAAATGCTAGCCTAGGCCATGGTTTTTACCAGAACCCAGGCCAACAACCTAAATTTTCCTGGAAACCTGGTGCCAGCCAAATCCTAGGCTCCTATCCTCCTGTACATACTCAACAACCTAAGCTGTAATGATCCCAAGCCAAATTATTTCTTGGAATCACTAACTACTACTAATTTATTGAGTTATTAAGTGCATACAAGAATCATCAACACATGGAGATCACAATATATTCAAGATGTAGAAGCACAAGAAAAGATCTGACCTTTTTATTATGAGCAATGTAAGATCAATACAATAGATGGCCGATCTGGCATAAACCTCAGATGGTCATACAAGCAATCGATATCAGCTGCTAAAAAATGCTCCTGACAATACAAAATAAGCCTCCAAAGGCTGGATATACAATGAAGACTAAATCAAGCAGATCTGAGTCTTACTAATGCTCAACCTCCAAGCTGGAAAGTGCCACATCCTGCTAGAATGCTGAAGCCCTGAATAATTATGCCCTGCTACCAAAAGTGTCCAATCATCCTGAGAAATATGCCAAATGATAGATCGGGCAACTGTAAGGAAAACCTAGATGTCCAAATTCCCAAATCCACTCTCAAATCCCATAGATATGAATTCTTCACTGAATGGTGTGCCCCACTGGATGATTGAAACCCTAGCTGGTTCATCCCTGATGAAGGAGGCCTCCAAATGCTCTAAAACTCTCCAATAATATAGATCGGGCTATGAGAATCCCGTGGGAGAAGTTTCGGGCTCAGATCTCAAGTAGATCTCCCTAGATTTGAGTTTTACTGAATCACAAGATGTCCCCTATGGCTCCACGATGTCCCAATCTGCAGACAAATGTAGAATGATGATAACCCTCCAGAAAATCCCTCAAACTGATGGTCCTTCCCCTGCAAACAAAACCCAATTGTCGGAATGGCCCCAGGCCCTCAGGATAAGCTGGATCGAACCTCCCTCGATAAGCTAGCCTTGAGACTAGAATGGTGTGGAGGAGTCTTTTATCCCCGAGACCAAGTTGTGGAACAAGGTGAGTGGATATTTCACCATTGAGTTGCTCACAAGGGTTTGTACAACAAAACCCCCAAACTGAATGCTCAAGAGCAATAGCAAATGCTAATCCAAAACCAGAATGAATAATAGGTGCACCCCAGCTTCTTACTTATACTTTTCCCTCTAATTCTCTGTTGAGTTAGGTTAACTCCCAGGGTTAATCTTCTATTCTTCTGTTGAGTTATTTTTTACTCCTTTATCCTTTTCCTTTCTTAAGTCAACTTAAAAATATAACTTTTAACTTCTTGACTTTTCCCCCCTCAGTGTGAGACTATGACCTAGTGGGGGTGCCCAGGCCACTAAGTCTCCTCATCACCTATCTAAGAGGTGGGGGACATTACAGTCTCCCCTGCTTTAAATTTCCTATCCTCAAGCAATTCCAAACCTACTTCTCTAACCATGTGCTCCTGCTCCCAAGTGGCATCCTCAATGGGTAAATCGTTCCACCTGATCAAATACTCCTTGATGCTTTAGTTTCAGAGCCTCTTCTCTCTGACTTCTAACACCTCCTCTGGAATCAAAACAAGCTGTCCCTCCTCATCCATGGGAGGAAATGCCTCAATAGGCCTGACGTGTTGACCGAGGGATTTTTTAAGGCAAGAGACATGGAAGACATTGTGAATTTTTCCACCCTGTGGAAGCTCCAGCTCATAAGCTACTGCCCCTATCCTCTTGATGACTCTGTAAGGTCCAAAGAAATGTGGCTGCAGTTTCTCCGCTCCGCTTCTCTTAATGGAGGCCTGCCTGTATGGTTTCAACCTCAAATAGACTAAATCGCCAACCTCAAAGGTATGATCAACTCTGTGCTTGTCTGCTTGGACCTTTTGCTGGTTTTGTGCCCTCTGTAAATGATCCTTCAATTCCCTGAGAATGTCTTGGCTATGTTGTATCCAATCCTATACCATCAGAGCCCTACTGTCACCAAATGAAATCTCCACAAATGATAAAGGATCATAGCTATATAAATCTCTAAAGGGTGACATGCCAATGGAAATATGTTGGGTGGTGTTGTAGCAATATTCTCCCAAATGTAACCATCTAACCCATGCTTTTTGTTGTCCTGCTACGTAGTTTCTGAGGTATCCTTCCACCCATTTGTTGACTATCTTAGTCTGACCATCTGTTTGAGGGTGATAGCTAGTACTAGGAGTCAATTTTGTACCCACTAATCTAAACAACTCCTGCCAAAATGTACTCATGAATTTGTTGTCCCTATCACTGATGATGGTTTTGGGTAGGCTGTGTAGTCTGATCACCTCTTTGAAAAATAATTCGGCCACCTGTGCTGCACTGAAGTTTGTGGCTATGGGAAAAAAGTGTGAAAACTTCGTCAACCTGTCTACCACCATGAAAATGCAATCTTTCCCGTGTTCTCTGGGCTACCCGGTGATGAAATCCATGGATATACTTTCCCACTTGTGCTCTGGAATAGGTAGGGGCTGCAACAGTCCTACAGGGTGTGTGTGCTCATCCTTGTTTTCTTGGCATGTAGTGCATTCTTTGACATGCTTCATCACATCTTCCTTGAGGCCTTTCCATGAAAACCTCTCTCTCACCTACCTATACGTCTTACTGATGCCCTGATGCCCTGCTACTGGTGAGTTATGACATGCATCCAGGATCTTAGATTTGAGAGCTGATCTAGGAACTAAAAAGATCTGGCCTTTGTAATAGATGAGGTCATTTATGACCCTGAAGTTGTCATCCTGTATTTGCCCATCCAACCGTTGACAAGTGAACTGATCCTTTGCATATTCCACTATCAAGTCTTCCTTCCAGTCGACTGACATACCGGACATGGAAAAAATGGATGGCCTTCTGGATAATGCATCATCCACTGCGTTGTTCTTCCCTTTGATGAATTCAATGTCAAAGTCGTAGGCTTGTATTTTTCTTACCCATTTTTGTTGTCTTTCATTCAAATCCTTCTGCTCCAATAGATATTTAAGACTGTTATGGTCTGATTTGACCACAAAC